>JAGKRZ010000184.1:0-45685 GCA_020002355.1 Intubia oerlemansii | reverse complement strand
CTTGTTCTTTTTTTTTTTTTTTTAGAAAGAAAAATGATGAGAGGCATCTTACCAATATCGAGAAGGACGACCTGAATAGCCTTTTTTGCTGCAGCCATGGCGGGCGACAGGGCGTGGTGGTAGCAAATGAGGTAAAAAAACTACCGGGGCAGGGAATTCCGGCAGAAACTCAAGTAGCGGTCGGGGGTGCTGCGTAAAGACTTGCGAGTCGGAAGGCAATGCACTCGGACGCTCGGGGACTCGGACAGATGGACTGGGGGGGCGCGGAAGAAGGCTTTCGACGGAGCTGAGAGACCGATTTGGGGTGGGAATCAATGGGGGGTGGGATGCGGACGGCCGGGCAGCAAGACGGGCAGAAATTGGGCCGAGATGCTGTGGTTGGCGAAAGGCGGTGTAGGTTTACAACTCCCAAAAGCTTCCAAGCTACGGGAGTACGGCTAGGCAAGAACTAACGTATGCGCCTAGCTCGCTGGTTGGCAGGTCGCACCTTCCCAATCGGTCGCTAATTCAATATTGACGTTGGCTGGAGCGGTCGCTCGGTTGACGACACAGAAAACGAACGCCGCGGTATTTTTTGTGTCTCTCGCGTTCGTTGCTTTTCTTTGGACCAGTTTGACGTGTCTATTGACGTGTCTATTGACGTGTCTATTGTGTTGTTCTTTGTTACTGGGATCCGCCGGTATGCAGTTATACGGGTACAGACAGCTGTAAACCTTGACGGTGGATCACCGGCGAGTAGCACTCTGCGGAGGAAAGAGCCAAACGCGGGAAGGAGCAGAATGGCAGGCCCGTCTCTCCCCCGGTGGAGCCCTTTGCAGATGCGGCCTGGACGGCGCGAGAGTGGTCCTCGCGGCAGTGCGCAGAGTGCAGCATGCAGGCTGCATGAAAGGATGGGTGGCCTGTTTTTTTATTTCGAGACCGCAGCGTGCAGCTGCAGGTAGATCCCATCCGACTTGCCATGGGATTCAAGAGGGTGTTCAGCGTGACTGAAAACGAGCAAGACAGCCATAGAGAGCAGAGGGATGGCAATTCACAGGCACTGTTGCGCAGGAAGGTGCGGCCCAGAAAGAGCGGTCAGGGACGCGCTAAATCTGCGATCTGTCGCATTCGGAAGGAGGTTGGTAGGCCAGACACCTTACCTTTGCAACTTACACGAAATCCACATCAGCACTTCCTCTTTTGCGACTTTTCGACTCGATGCGCCAGCGTGATGTTGATCTACTCCCATCAGGTATTCATTCTACTTCTTTTCAATGTTTTTTTTTTCCCTTTTTTTCAAGAAAAAAAATCGGCTCAAAGACTTAAAAAAAAACCACGGAAGAACAAAAGTAAATAATTAAAAATACAATAAGAATAAAAAATAAAAGACCACCTCTCAAAGAACACGCGTTTTCTCAACCACCGCGCATTTTATTCCTACAACCCCAACCTTCCTTTCTGGCTGCCCGACCGAAAGAAGTAGGATGCCACAGTATGTGACTGCAGCGAGCGCTTAGGAGACACCTGGAGCAACCAGTTTGCCTAGGTAGCCCCAATTCTGTAAGCTCTTTCATGGTTGCGCCGGCGACGGACAACGATGCGCCAGGCAGATTCTAGAGCACTGTCACCAGCAGTGACCTTTTCCAAGAAAACTAAAACGACCGAATAAGTACGGAGTACGTGGCGCAACGCATGTCCCATCGGACACACTTGGATCTTAGATGCAATGCTATGGCTTTGTTTGGTTCACAGTACCTGGTTGGTCACGTCAAGTGAGACACGCGGCGCCTCAAGGCGTATGTATGCGTGCACGTACTCAGTTCTGACACGACGGGAAATGGAAGTCTGGACCAAACTGGCAGAGGACAGATGCACCCCTGTGCCGTCCCGGTTGAGAAGGGCCTGCGCTGCGGTGTTCCGGCAGTGTCCCGGCGAACGGTCGTTACGGGTGCAACGTCCGAAATTCTAAAGTAAACAAATATGTCGAGACAAGGAGAAGCAGAAAGAATGCCGTTGAGACCGACACATTCCAGTCGCCGACGACGACGGGGGAGCATGTAGCACGGTACGATGTACGGAATACGCCCAGGGCAACCAACGACGGACTTTTCCGCACAAAGGAACACCCCCTCTCCCCCAAAGATTTCTAGGAAAGCAGGTGCAGTGTACCTTTCTACACGTATTTAACACGCATTCACACGTAATATTATCTACATGTATTGTTCACCGCCTCGATTTTTTTATTCGCTTGGCATGGAGAACACAAAGGACACAAAGGCGACCATACTTTGGAATAGTAGGTTCACAGCAAGAGATACCAAACCACATTTCCGAAAATAGCACGCATCCTGCAATCGTTTCGTCGAAAACATTTCATGTCGTCAAGTCAGAGGTGGTTGGGCGTCAAAATGAAGAATCATAGAGAAGACTCCATCCACTTCCATGCCAAAGCGTTGTCTTCTTCCCCACTCTCTGCGCTGGCAGCAGCAGCTACTGCTGCAAAAGCGTGCATCGATACTACGGAGTACGTATGTATCTTTTACTTACACGTACCCTGTATGGTATGTACTTACAAGATGTGGCTGGCAAGGTTCGCGCGTGTGGTGTAAGATTACGTCGATGCCATATGCCACCGTGTCGTAAAATCTGCTGATTTTGAAAACCTGCAAGACTGGCAGCCACATACGAGGTAATGATGCCACGCCAGGCCCGTTTGCCGTACCCCCTTCCCCCCTCTTCCTGCTGCGAAACCACTTGTCATGCATCCTGCTGCAGGATGGTTGCGACAGGAGCATGCGGCATCTTTCTTGTAGAATGATTCACAAGAGCTCAGTTGTCCCGGTCACAATCTACCTTTGTTTACTCTCCACAAGGCCAAGCCTCCAGTGGCTGCAAAAACCATACGCGCTAACATTCACCCATGTTGAGGCTTTCATTTGACTCTTTGAGGCTACAGGACTCACTCTCTGCCTCCTGCAGTTCACATTTATGAAGCTGCCGCTGTAAAGCAACCCATCCGTTCCAGAAAAAAAAGGCAAGAGAAAGAAGGAGAAAGGTGCTGCTTGCTGGGTTGGTGTTGCTGCGATGAAAGCATGTCAATACGCACCCTGCCACTGTACTCATGCAATGTCACCCGTTTATTTTACACTGCTTTGTCGTTGAATGCAGGCGAGCCCTGGTCTCGAGACATACATGTAAGATACACGAGTACAGCATTTTTTCCTGGCAACAGGTCCGAAGCCAACAGCATGCCAGTTATTCACTAAGCCACAAAGACTCTACAGAACAAACAAAATTCGGGGTAGGAATGGCCATGGAACCTTTTCAACGAGGACACCGGGCGATGGCGCAACTGAAATTGGCAAATGAGGATGAGAAGCTCGTTTCGATAGAACTTTTTCTCCGGCAGACTCATCACTGCACCACACGTGCCGGGCTTGTTTCAGGGAGAGCCCGGCCAGGGGCCAGAACGGCTACCCAGGCTTTTGCCCAGGGAGCAGGCATATGAAACCGGCCGAGCACCAGCGGTTTGTCGGAGTCTGTCTCTCTCCGTCGAGATACCTACTCGTACCTATCCGTGACATGTACATGTATTATGTATCTCTGTTTGTTGCGTGAACAATACACACTGTATGATGTACCATATAGGTTGACAGAAAATAAAATATAGGCGGAGTATTACGACGCAAAAAGTAAATTGCGAGAGACCAGAGTGTGCCAGAGTGTGCACCATGTTACTCTGAGTCGTATTCTTACTGTAACAGCCGCTGTCGCTTATTATTGCACTTGAATAACTTCTCACCCCTCACAGGAGACCTGCTTTGTGCGCCGACTGGTCAGTTCCGCGAGAGCGCTTCCCTTCGTCCCTGGGACAGTATCGTAAAATGACTGGTCCGGATTGCAACACGACTGCCGCTCTCATATATGCAGGCGCTTTCTGCGAAACAAGATACAGGAGATACATTCAAGATACCCCCTTCGGTTTCAGAGCGGCTTTGTCTCCGTGCCCTGTAAAATACATTGAGCGAGTACATGCAGAGTACTCACCAAATTGCCTTTTTAACCTCCCAAGGGGCTCTCCAGCGCGACGCGCCGTTCTTTCCTTGCATTTGGTGGAGACAATAGGCGGTCAACGCCAAAGGGCAGGAAGCAAGGCAAGGGAACTCGGGCCATTTGGACTGCAGAAAGACGACACCGCTCTCACGACCCAGAGAGACGCGAGCGCGCGTACGGAGTACGCCGTATCGTGAAAGTAAGTACCTATGTTTCCCCAGAATACTCGTATGCAGGAGGGAAGGAGTGCAGTCCTAGTGCGCCACAGCCAAACGCAGCGGCGTCGTATTTTGCAGGGGAGCAAGGTTAATAACTCACAAAAAAAAGAAGACGAAGAGCGCCGAGGAATGAAAGTGGTGTGGAGCAAGTGTATAGTAGAGGCCCAATAGGGAAGGCGACACGCCATAGACGCGGAGACAGAAGTGACATGCGTCTTTGTTCCTGCCGGCAGCGAAATGAGCTAGCCGAGGTATATAGTGTTTATCAAAGGTAATTCAGTGATAAGCGCACTGTGGACAGCTGAAGCGAGCAGAGTGAAAGGTACATGTACACTCGCTAGAGGCTGAAACAAGCCATGCTCCAAAGGCTGGCTTTGTACCGCTACTCGTGTACAGGTGAACTTGCACCCGTGTGAGCGGACACAGTGCGTCACAGCCATCCATATGGATGGAAGCGCTGTGGCCTTTTTTGTTTGCGCACATTTGGCGTCCTAGAATAGCACGCCACTGCCCGGCCCATGAGCCATCACAGCTGCTGCACTTTGACACCATTCGCCCAAGTAGATAAAGAAGTATCGATTGTACCGATGACTCGACGTGTCCAGTCATGTGTGGTCATATCTGGCCTCATCAAGTGCATGCAATCAGAACATCTACAAAGGTATATATCCGATATGGGTAACGCTGTCGATAATGGAATGGGAGATAAGGCGGCTTTTTCCATGGCGTCAAAGAAGCGCGCGATAGACAACTGGATGGGACTATCAGTGATCACGCTGGACTAGTTGGACTAGTGCTCGTATCGCGTGCTTGTCCTGCCACGACAGGAGACAGAAGCCCGTCGAACCGCGTCGATAGGGGGGTACGGCCAGCGCCACCTAATTTGGGTGGCAACACGTGTACCAGCTACTAGCGCTGGTGTTCCTCAACAAAAAAAGGCACAAGAGTACTTCTAGCGTGTACGGAGTACATGTACTATTTCTTGTTGTATCGGCGCCGTGTAAACACTAGCAAAAGATACCTCCTCCGGCCACGGCTGCGCCGACACCACCCCCGCAGACACACACGGCCTGGATGTCAGACTTGCACGCCCAAAAAAGATACGTACCTTGAGCGCCAGCACACACCATGCCTCTTTTGGCACACCCCATGATGCTTTTGGATCATCCATTCGTCTTTGGCCCGCAGGTTTGCTAATCACTGCCCCGTCAGGCCAAGCCTGTTCTGCACGGGTCACTGATCAAAGGCCTCTACGGAGTACTACTAGTGCACACCCGGAGCCCGCTGTACGGAGTACTCTGTGGCCTTCCATGGTCTACGATCCTTTTCTTCCGCTTATTTCTTCTATTTCTGCTGCCTTCCAGGCTCCATAACACAGTGAACAGGGGACCCATCGGAGCCCTGGAAAGAGTCATACTGCACTGTTCTCAGGCCACACGAGCCCCCTGTTGCTCGTGCCTTCCTCTGCCACAGCGCCTGCCTGTCTGTTCCTGCCTTTCCACGTCGCTTTTCCTCATCAAACTGGCACTAGCAGCCCATCGCTCCTTCCTCCACCCGCCCAGCCGCTGTCACTCCACTGTCCCGTTATATGCAGCGCTACGGCCAATCTCTCTCCACCGCCATCTCGCATCCCAATGTTCCTTCCTCCCTCTCCCTTCCCGTTCCTGCCTCTTTAGCCGTTTACATCCCCCTTATCACCCCCTCCTTCCGCTCCGACTCTCTTTTCTTTCTCTCGTCACCTTCTTCACATCTTCGCGTCCGCCTCCCCCCATCTCCTCCTCTCTCTCCTCTTTTGCTCCGAACGGTCCTCGACAATCAAAAACAAGCGATATTAATCAATCGATTAATCAATCAAACAAATCGCGCACGTTTGCAACTTTCGACTCTCTCCCCTTTCTTGCAACGACCCTAAACGGACCTCGACAGTCCTCATCCCTCCTCTCTTCCAAGGAACAATCGGGCAATTGAGCACTTTGAGCAATCGAGCCTTTTTTTCTCTCTCTCTCGCAATTGTCTCGTCTCTTGCTGGTGTCCTAATTGAACCAGCCACCGACGTCTCTTGTCAACAAACAGACGGCCCCCTGTCAAGACCCAATTGGCCGCTTCCAGCCAACTAGCGACAGCCAAACCTTTTCTTCCGCTTTCCACTGCGATTCGCAGCAAAACATTCTCGACAAAGAACCTCCTCGCACAAGAAGTTTGCTGTGATTGACAGCATCGTCATCTTCGCGCCATCGGTGTTTGCTTTCGTCCCGGAACAGGCAAATCAATCCACTCAAGGGGCCGCGTGACGTATTGGGAAGGAATAGTGGACCGCTCCATTTGGCTGCTTTGCCTTTGCCTCTTCCGTTTGTGCCACGCCTCTCCAGCGCAGCTCCACCGAGTCCACCGAGTCTATCCCGAGTTTCCACTCCGTCTAGTGTGCACGTCGCGGTAGAGTCACCCGTCACTGCGAACACGGCAGGCTGAAGAGTCACACTCTTCTCCTACCTGTTCTGCCCATTTCAACCCGGCGTCGTTCCGCTGTTCCCCCGGACGATTGCATCCTCTCAGAACCGCCGCAATACTTGACCTGAGCTGCTTTCGATAAGCATCTTTTGTCATTTATTGTCTCCCTCCCTCTCCCTCTCTCACGTCGACCGTGATCCTTGTTGACCTCCGTGGTTGACTTGCCTTTTTTGGACACAAGCATTGATCATATCTCGAGTTTCCAGTTGGTTCACGGGACTACCGATCATTTGCACTCTTTTCTCTCTTCTCTCTTCTATTGCACACCTTGGGCTTCTTGATCGCTATATTTCTTCGGGTCTTTTTTCTCTTCGCGGCGAAAACTCGAAAAGTCACATCAACTATTGCACCGATGTCATTATAAAACGATTCTACGGCTTCTTTTTTTTTTCTTGCTTTGAGTTCCCCTTTTCAAAGGGCGACTTGTTCGATCTTTCACGACTATCCACCAGGGTCTCTTCGACACCCTCTTGTTTCCTTTGTTCATCGGCTGAACACAACAGCCCGTGTTTTGTTTCTTTTCTATTTCAATGAGCCTCTGACCACGCAACGACTATTATTCTTTTTGGGAGTTTTTTTTCTGCATCTTGCGTTTCTTCATTTTCATATCCAGCAATTTGTGTTCTTTTTGTTCATTTTCGACTCGCCAAATCTCGCATCCTCGCATCTTCTTACTGCATCCAACAACACTCGATGCCACTGCACAGCACGGCTTTGAAATAAACCATACTCGGCCGCCTTCTTGGTCTTGTTGATCAGCCTCGAAGCGTCACTGTCTCACTGCCCTTTCCAATACATCGACCATTCTCCACTTTTGCAGCCACTTACACCGTCATCGCCCCATCCGACCTTTTGCTTTCATCGACACGCTCGGTTTCGTCCGTCCATCCCATTTCCTTTCACAATGTCTTGCCTCCGCGAGAACTTTGAGGACGGTGTTCTCCTCAATGGACACTACAAGACGCTTGCTCCGCTCAACCATGGCTCGTTTGGCATGGTCTTCATGGCCCAGGATACCCTGACCAAGAAGAACGTTGCCATCAAGTGCCTTACCAAGCGCGCTGCCACTGACGAGATGGGCAACGAGTACTCGTTTGACGAGAAGTCTGAAGAGCTCGTTCTCCACCGCCGTCTTGGCCGTCATGACAACATTGTCAACCTCATCGAGTCCTTTGAGACCGAGTCGCATCTCTACATCGTTCTCGAGTTCTGCCCCCGTGGTGACCTGTACGAGGCCATCCGCAACGATCAGGGCCCTCTGGAGACGGAGCATGTTCGTCGTTTCATGATGGAGCTGGTTGATGCCGTGGAGTACATCCACTCCAAGGGCGTGTACCACCGCGACATCAAGCCCGAGAACATTTTCCTTTCTCAGACAGGCACGATGAAGCTCGGCGACTTTGGCCTTGCCACAACCGAGAAGTGGACCTACGAGACAACTGTTGGCAGCGATCGCTACATGTCCCCTGAGCAATACGACTCGGCAGGTGCTGGTTACTCGCCGGCGCAGGCTGACATCTGGGCCATTGGCATCTGCCTGCTCAACGTTCTCTTCTCACGCAACCCCTTCACGGCTCCGACTGAGGCGGATCCCATCTTCCTCGACTTTTCTCGCGACAAGCAGTCTCTCTTTGATGTGTTTCCCAACATGTCTCAGGACACTTACGAGGTCATCGTGCAGTGCATGAGCCTTGACCCCAAGAAGCGCTCTCTCCGCGGCGTCCGGGATGCCCTCCGCCGCGTTATCAGCTTCACGACTCTTGACGATGTTCCGGACGACTTCTGCTGCAACGACCAACCGGCTGTTGTTGCCTCTGCCAACCGCGAGCCTCTCCGCACTCCTTCGATCCAGAGCCCTCATGTTGAGGTTGGCACTGCGTTCCCGTGGGCCAAGGCCCTGCAGTCGCAGCCGCAGCACATTCGCCAGCTCAGTGCCATCCCCGATGAGAGCTACAGTGAGGAGCTGTTCTCGCAGTCCGGGGCAACAACAACCGACTGGGGCTCCCACATGACTGCGGAGACTCCATCGATGGCGTCTGTGCTCGACTCCTCGCTGGGTACTTCCATGAAGTCGCTGTCCATCAGCAAGCCCATGCTGATTCCTCCTCCCAAGTCGAACATTTCGACTGTGGCTGGTTCACTGCCCATTTCCATGCCCCCTGCGCGCCAGGTTCCTGCCATGTCTCTTGTTTTTGGCCGCAAGGACACTGTTTCCAAGAGTTGGAGCGACATGTGGGATGAGGATGCCGAAGAGGAGGAGGAGCGCCTGCGCCAGCTGGAGTCGCTCAAGAAGTTGAATGCTGCCCGTGCTGCGAGGCCCGCCGAGAAGGTGTCCAGCAAGCTCAATGTGGTTTCGGATGACGACAGAACCCCGCGCATTGGCATGTCGCCGGTGACCAAGTCGGCTGCCATGGACATTCCCGCTCTGGCTGCCAAGAAGACTGTCAGCGTTCCTGTCGTTGAGGTTGCGCCCCAGTTTGACTCTGACGATGATGGTCTCTTCTTCGAGTCTGATCCTCTGGAGGAGAAGACGCCCGAGAAGACGCCCGAGAAGACGCCCGTTGTGTTTGAGCAGTCTCGCCAAGTCTTTGATGATCGGTCGCAGCACCTGGATGTCAACAGCTCGCCCACGCGTCCTCGTCAACTGTCGCTGACGCCGTCGAGTGCTTCCAAGGCGGCATCTTCGATTGACAAGTGGGCAGCCCTGGGCGAGCGGCGGCGTGCGTATACTGGCAACTCGACGACGCTCGATCCCAAGGCTCATGGCTTGGACGTGAATGAGATTCGGGAGCTTGGCCGGTCCCTTGGCTACAACCTGAACAACTCGTCGCAGCAGACGCACAGCCCTGGTTCTTCTGGACATCTTGGTACGCCGTCTCGCACGGGATACAGCAGCCACAGCTACCATAACAACGGCAACAACTTTGGTAGCTTTTACGGCAACAGCAACCACAGCGCCAACAGCATCGCCATCAACTCCAAGGCGAGCAACTACAATAACAACAACAACCACAACTCTGCTTCTGCAACACCGCATTATGTTTCGCACACTTTTGTGAACAGCAACATGAAGCCGGCCACGGGCAAGGACACGAACGTCCACACCCGGTCCAGAGAGAAGGACCGTCTCTGGAACAAGGGCCGCGACTGGAACTGGAACTGGCGCCGCGAGCGTCGTCCAGAGTTCAGCGAAGTTCAATGGGTTGGTGGCTGGTAAATAGGAAGATTGAGACAGACCTCTGTGCCTTGTCTCTCTCTCTCCTTGACCAGACCACCACTTGTGGTTGGACTCCTATTTTGACCGCATGACAGTTTGTCGGCGACGACTGAGAATTGCTGATTCCCGAGGTTTTTGTTTTTCCCCCGTTTTTTTTTTCTTTTGCACATTCGTCCCCAAACACATTATGAGCCATCTTTTTTTTTCCCTTGTTTTATTTTCATTCTTCATATTCATCTTTTTATTCTTCTATCATGCCCAGCCTATTTTTACGTCACATATTTTGGCCTTCCCATGTACAAACACAAAATTTTCCCTACACTTTTGTCGGATTACACAAAAAAAAGGAACGTTGGAGGAGGTGGAAGCATGGGAGGGGTTGTCTGTCGAAAAAAAAAGACCGAAAAAACCAACCGCCACATGGCACGTCCTTCACTCACCCTTTTTTTACTATTTTTTTGTCCTTTTTCATTTGTTCAGCAGGCGTTTTTCCTCGGCGTTTTTTTTTTCTTCTTTTTTCTAACGACAAGGTCATATTGCATTTGGCGGTGTCATTTCTTTTTCGTTTTTTTTATCCATTTCTTTTGTACTTGCACTCTTCATTTTCTTTTCTGTTTGATGGCACAGCATTTTTATTTTTTTATTTTTTATTATTCTCACAACCTCGGGACACAAGAGGAGGAAACTTGGGGAACATTGGCAAAGCTCTTTGGAATCAGCAAGCCCTTCTCTTTTGTCGACATGCTCCTTATGGAGTCCAACTCGCTCTCTGCGTATTTAGATAGCTACTTTTTTTGTTCTTACCAGATCGGCCATTGGCAAATACCAGAAGTTACCCATTGACAGGCTGTTTGATTTATGCATTGTGAAGTGATTCGAGTTGATGGAGTGGTATTTTTCTATTCGGTTTGTTCTTAGGGCGATACTACATCTCGAGTTCCATGTTTTTTTTTTTCTTCTTCCTTTTTCTTTTTTTTTTATAGTTTGACTTTGCATCTAACTTGTTCCTTTTTGAGCAACACAAAGCGCGTAGACCGCTGCTTGCTGTGTCCAGGTGCCATTTTCGTGAGATTGACAAGAGTACGGAGTAGGTAGTAGCAAGATGTGTTTGTATGTGCACGTAAATAGAAGGAATTTGTGCTGATTGGGCCGTTTGCACAACGGTCTTTTTTTTCTTTTTGTTCTTTTTTTTTTCTTTGGCGCCGGCATGCGTTTTTGCCTGCCGCCGGCGTCAAGCCGTGGAGATGTGCGACTAACTCCTCTTTTTGTAACTTTTTACCCATTTGTACTCTTTGTAAAACGAAATGAAAATCGCTCTCGTTTGTCGACATGTCTGCTGTGCCTGCGTGGTTGGACGACGTAGAAAAAGCGATCAAGCAGGGATCTGTATTTCGTTTTACAGTGTACGGAGCATGTCTTTTAAGCTCCATTTTTCTCCTTTTCGCTGTGCGTTTCTACTCCATACTTCTTTTCGTTTTATTTATTTTATTTCTGCCCTCCCTGGGTGCGCCCTTTTACTCCGTAGCTGCCTTTTTGCAACTTGCACCGTTCCATTTTTTTTTTCTTTTTTTATGGCAGGCGCCCGCCGTAAGCTGGACGATCTCGCGGTCTTTTCAGTCTTTTTTCAGTCATTTCAGGCATTTCAGGCATTTCAGGCATTTTATTGCCCCGTGCCTGTAAAAACTGGCCCTTTTTTTTTTTTATGCTATTTTCTGCTTGAAAGTTTTTTTTTCTGTCGCCACAATTTTGCGTACGAGATTCATTCTTTTATAGAAAGGGCAGATATACAACAGATATGATACGGGATCTCGGGCGTTCCTTCCTGCTGCAAGATAAACGATCTCTATGGGGAATAGAGCTGCCGTAACGAGCCAAAAGTCCCAACTCGTCCCTGCATCCTTATCTTTTCGCGCCTAGCCTCTTCTCGTGCTATCCGGCCCCGACGAGGCTCCCTTTCCCGACACGGAAGGAGCTCCTCTCAGTGGGCTGTGGGGCGTCGCGAAACCTCCTCCTGTGGCAATCGCGACTGCCAAACGGGAGCTCCCCCTCTTTCATTTCCCTTTTTTTGTTGTTGTCGTTGTTGGCTGCGTATTTTTTTTTTATTTTTTTTTTGGATTGTTTGGATCTTTGCCTTGTCTTCTTTTTTTTTTTTTTTTTTGTTTTAGCGTTGGTCGCCCATCTCTTCTTTTCCACCTTTTTTTTTCTCATCTTGGCCGTCAAGCGCATCATCACCAATCATCATTCTTCGGCGCACCAATGGCAACGAGAGACGACGATGCACGTCGCGGGAGCGCCGAGACGAGCAATAATACGACTGCGGCAGGCCGCGACATCGGATCTGGCAGTATCTCGCCCAGCTCTTTAGCCCCAGCACCCCTCAGCGGTGCTCCTCCGTTCCAGTCCGGAAGCCTGCCGTCGGTAGGGTTTCGCGGAGTCCAGTTTGCCGCGCCGCGTCGCGCCAGCAGCGGAGGTCGTGGCCAAGGCGGCGATGGCGATGATGGAGGTGATGCAAGCGAGGTTGTGGATGACGAGGAGCAGGCGGTGGGCAGCGGGGCATCTCGCGGTGGACGCGCCGGCGACTGGCCGGGGCTGCGCCGACGCCGGTCGTCGGTGGGCGCGCGTCTTGTCGCGCTGACAGACATTGGCGGTCTCAACAGCATCCGGTCGTTTGCTCGCAGTTTCCAGCGTGCCGGTCACTTTACCGAAGTGATTCCGCAGCGGCCCTCGTTTGTCTTTGCAGCCGACCACGAGCCGATTCTGAGCGGCGACGCGTATGATGCCGACAGCGTGGCTGCCGGTACCGAGGCTGATGACACCGTCCAGACGCAGGAGACACCCCTTCTTGCCGGCCAGCAGCATAGCCAGCAGAGCGCATTCCGGTCTCTACTGCGGCAGCAGATCGAGGGCGGCACATCGGCCATTGCCTCGTCCGAGAGCGCTGGTGGTGATGAGCTCGGCAGTTCTGCCATTGCACCCTCTGTGGACGGCGATCTGGGCGACGACGACCGTCTTTCTGTGGCTGAGCGCAAGCGGCTTTTCAGCTTCGGCTCGCCGGGCCGCTTCCGCACAGGCAGCAACTCGTCGCTGCCCATCTTTGACATGCCGCCGCAGCTTGCCCTGGCCTCGGCAGCCAACGCAGCGGCTGTGGCGGCTGCTTCTTCCGGCAGCGGCGCCGAGGACGCCCCGCCGATTCTCGTTGGCAGCTATGGCTCTCACCGTTCCCACCGCACCTCGCGCTCATACCGCAGCGGTGGCGGCGGATTCGACCACTTGGAGCTGCCGGCAGCTCTTGGCTATGGCTCAATTTCAGGGCGTTCTGCGACGGCAGCGGCGGCGGCGGCGGCTGCTGGTGCTGAGAGCCTAGATGTGCCCATGACACAGACTGGCCCTGCCGCGCCGGCCGCGGCTCTTGCGGACGGCGAAGCACCTCCGATTCTGGTTCGCGAGGTCGAGGAGGACGGTAAGATCATTCTGACTGTCGAGGGTCAGTCGACGCTGCCGCAGACCATTTTCAACTCGATCAACGTCCTGATTGGCGTTGGTCTGCTGAGTCTGCCGATGGGCATCAAGTACGCCGGCTGGATCTGTGGCATGATCACCATGTTCATGTGCGCGGCTGTCACGGCCTACACGGCTGGTCTGCTGGCCAAGTGCATGGACCTCGATCCTGTCGCCATTACCTTTTCCGATCTTGCCTACATCTCCTTTGGCCCGCGTGCCCGTCTTGTTACGAGTGTGCTCTTCACTGTCGAGCTGCTGGCCGCCTGCGTTGCCCTCGTTGTGCTCTTTGCCGACTCGCTCGACCTGCTCTTCCCCGGCCGGCTGTCTATCTTGCACTGGAAGGTGGTCTGCTGTGTCGTCATGGTGCCGCTGAACTTTTTGCCGATGCGCCTGCTGAGTGTTACCAGTGTTATTGGCATCATTTCTTGCTTTAGCAGTATGTTGACACCTCCTTTTTTTTTTTCTTCTTCTTCTTTTCTCCTTTTTTTTTCTCGCCCAACGATTGCATCAGAGGAAAACATCTAACCAGCCCTATCCTCTAGTTGTCTCTATTGTCGTCATTGATGGCCTGTCCAAGAAAACGTCGCCCGGCTCGCTTATCCAACCCGCGGCCACCTACCTTTTCCCTGCCAACTGGCTGACGCTACCGCTGTCGTTTGGCCTCCTCATGTCGCCGTGGGGCGGTCACAGCGTGTTCCCCAATGTATGTTGATCTTCCGTCAGAACTGATCAGCGATTGTTGTTCTTCTCTCCTTGTCTAACGATGGTAGATCTACCGTGATATGCGTCACCCGCACAAGTATGCCCGTGCCGTCAAGGTTACTTTTTCATTTACGGTAAGCTCATCATGATCATCATCTAGGACTTTGATACTGAATACTAACCCCCCCCGCTCAGTACCTTTTGGATAGTGTGACTGCCGTCGCTGGTCTTCTCATGTTTGGCGACGAAGTCAAGGATGAGATTACTGCCAACATTTTGATGACGACTGGCTACCCTCGCGCTCTGTCGCTGCTGCTCTGCATCTTTATCGCCATTATCCCCATTACCAAGATCCCGCTGAATGCCCGGCCCATCATCACCACTCTCGAGGTCCTGGTGGGCGTGAGCCAGCAGCAAGACCCCAACGGCCAGCCCGAGTCTGTTCGCACACTGGCTCGTGTTGCTGTCCGCATTGCGACCGTTGGCGTGTTCCTGGCCATTTCCATCCTGTTCCCGGCATTTGATAGTATCATGGCCTTTATGGGCAGTGCGCTCTGCTTTACTATTTGCGTCACGTAAGTCAAGCCCCGACACAGTTTGTGGCATTGTGTTTCATTGTGTGTCGTTGTCTTTTTGTTATTCACAGCTAACAAAACAACAGCCTCCCTATTCTCTTCCATCTCAAGCTCTTTGGTCACGAGCTGTCGCACAAGGACAAGCTCTTCCAGTACGCCATGCTGACTCTTTCTCTCATCATCTCCATCATTGGCACAGTCTGGTCGTTCTTGCCAAAGAGCTTGATTGGTTTGCCTGACCGTTGACGAACTCGCCCCCGACATCATATACCTTTTTTTAGAGAAAGATTTTTGTCCCCATTTTGTCCTATATACATGTATATTCCTTTTGTTTATCGTTGTACATTTGGTGCGTTGCAGCATTCTGGATACAGACGCAATACATGCATAGGTACTGAAACAACATATGTCACTTATTTATACTCTACCAAGAAAAAAAAGACCTCCCAGTTGGATATCATGTTTTTATATTTTTCTAAGATATGCATGAATAAGAAATTTGTATCATGCCGACGACTATTTTAACCCTCCAATTTTTTGTATTTTATTTTACGGCCCGTCAACGAATTCAGTGGAAAGAAACAAAACCATACGCCAAAAGCAAGAAAAAAAAAAGAAAGAAAAGAAAAGAAAAGAAAGAAATGCAAAAAAGGACATCAAAATTCTTCAAGCCCACGAGTTCAGGTTCTGGAGAACACAGCCCTCGCCGTCCCGCGGGACCAGAGTACCAATGGTGTAGACGGTCTCGCCGGCCTTGGTCAGCATGGCCGAGACCTCGGCAGCCTGCGACGCGGCGACGGCGACGACCATGCCGATACCGTTGTTGAAGGTGCGGGCCATCTCGGGGGCCTCGACGTTGCCCTGGGCGCGCAGCCAGGCAAAGACGGGGGGCACGGGCCAGGCCTTGACGTCGATGCTGGCGGCCAGGTGGGCAGGGAGCATGCGCGGCACGTTCTCGGTCAGGCCGCCGCCGGTGATGTGGGCGAAACCCTTGACGTGGGGGACGACGCTGAGCAGCGAGCGGACGTAGATGCGCGTGGGCGTCAGCAGGTTCTCGCCGAGGGTCTGGCTGGGCTGCCAGGGGCAGGCATCGGTGTAGGCGACGCCGGAGCGGTCGACGATGCGGCGGACGAGCGAGAAGCCGTTGGAGTGGACGCCGCTGGAGGCGAGGCCGAGCAGGACGTCTCCGGCGGCCATGTCGGAGAGGCGCGGGAGGCGTTCGCTGTGCAGCATGACGCCAATGGCGGCGCCGGCGGTGTCGTACTCTTCGCCCGTGTACATGCCGGGCATCTCAGCCGTCTCGCCGCCGACGAGGGCGCAGCCGGCGTCGCGGCAGCCGGCGGCGACGCCCTCGACAAAGTCGGCAGCCACATCGCCGTTGAGCTTGCTGCAGCCAAAGTAGTCGAGGAACATGAGCGGACGGGCGCCCTGGACAACGAGGTCGTTGACGTTCATGGCCACCAGGTCGATGCCGACGGTGTCGTGCTTGGCGAGGGCCAGCGCGATCTTGAGCTTGGTGCCGACGCCGTCAATGGCGCCGACGAGGACGGGCAGGGTGCTGGTCGGCGGGATGGCGGCGCGCGACAGGTCGACCTCGCCGCCGAAACCGCCAATCTCGGCATCGGCGCCCGGGATGGCCGTCGACGCCACGGCCTTGCGGATGCGCTCCACCAGAGCGTTGCCGGCATCAATGCTGACGCCCGCCTCGGCGTACGACAGCGAGGTCTTAGCAGCCTTGTCGGCCTTGGCGTTGGCATCGCGGAACGCGCGGTGGGCAATGTCCTTGCGGAAGTGCATGTTATCAAAGCGGATGCGCGGGATGCCCTCGGCATACGCCTTCTTGACAGCCTCCTCGAGCGAAGCAGCCGTGGCATTGGCGGCAATGACGCGGCCGCCCGAGGTCTGGAGCGTGCCGTCGGCAGCGCGCTTGGTGCCCGCGTGGAAGATGGTGATGCCGGCAGCGGCCGCCGTCTCGTCGTCGCGGACGTCCATGGTGAGGCCCTTGGGGTACGAGCCCGGGTAGCCGCCCGAGGCGACGACAACGGTGGCGCTGAAGCGGGCGTCCGTCTTGATGGTGACGGCGTCGAGGCAGCCCTCGGTGCAGGCCAGCATGACCTCGGCCAGGTCGGTGTCGGCCGAGAGCAGGGGCAGCACGGTCTGGGTCTCCGGGTCGCCGAAGCGGACGTTGTACTCGAGCGTGCGCGGGCTGCCGTCGGGCAGGATCATGAGGCCCGTGAAGAGCAGGCCGCGGAAGGGGCGGCGGTCCTTGCGCATGCCGGCGAGCGTGGGCGCCAGCACCTCGCGGTCGATGCGCGCGAGCAGCTCGGGCGTGGCCAGCGTCGTGGGCGCGTAGCAGCCCATGCCGCCCGTGTTGGGGCCCTGGTCGCCGTCAAAGATGCGCTTGTGGTCCTGGGCCGCCGGCAGCGACTTGAAGGTGTAGCCGTCGCAAAAGGTCAGGATGCTGAGCTCGTCGCCGTCGAGGAACTCCTCAACCACCACCTCGGCGCCCGCGCTGCCAAACTCGCGGTCCACCATGATGCTCTTGAGCGCGGCCAGGGCGTCGGCGCGCGTCGTCGGCAGGATCACGCCCTTGCCGGCAGCAATGCCCGTGGCCTTGATGACGACAGCCGGCGTCGCCGAGCCGGCACGGTCCGCAGGGACGAGCTCCTCGACGTAGCGGCAGGCCGCCTCGTAGTCGGAAAAGTTGCGGTACGCCGCCGTCGGGATGCTGTAGCGCTGCATAAAGTCCTTGGAGTAGGTCTTGCTGGCCTCGAGAATGGCCGCCTCCTTGGACGGGCCAAAGCAGAGGATGCCGACCGCGCGGAAGTGCGCCTCGATGCCGTCCACCAGCGGCGCCTCAGGGCCAGGCACAACCAGCTTCACGCCCTCCTTCTGCGCGAGCGCCACAAGACTTCCAAAGTCCTCGGCCGTGGCCACGCTCGACGGCACGTTCTCGACCTTGGCCATGCCCGCCGTGCCGCCGTTGCCAGGCACAGCCAGAATGCGGCCAACCCGCGGCGACTGCGCCAGCTTCCAGGCCAGAGCATGCTCGCGGCCACCATTGCCCACGAGAAGGACGGTGATGGGAGACACTGCCGGTGACGCCATGGCTCTTTTTTTTTGCTTTTTCCTTGTTCTTTTTTTCCTTTCGTCAAATTGAGAGGCGCGTTCAGACGAGGAGGGGGGGGAGGGAGGCGGAGGGGTATCTCTTCGTGCGGTCTTCTTGCGGCGCGGGGTTAGAAGAAACGAATAATAAAAGAAAACAGAAAACCCCCCAAAACGGGAGAAAGACAAAGTCAAAGAAAGCGGAGAGAACCCAATGGGGACGGAAAGGAAAGGATCGTTACCCCAAGGCTGGCTTTTTTTTACTTTTTTTTTATCCCCTCTGCCGTACAAGGAGAAAAGCTTTTGGCTAAAACTGTTGTAAGAGACGCTAAATCCCTTGATAGACCTGTGATAGGCCGCGCGAGTTGAAAGGCTCCAGATGGAACTAAAAAAAAAAAGTTAATACTGTTGTTCTGTTGACTTTTTGCTTCGTTGACGACGTAGAGAGAAGGAGGGGAAAACTACAAGGGAAAAAAATTCTCTCAGGCTTTTCTCGAGACATATAGCTGGAATTTTAAGCCCTCTCTTGTCCGTCCTACGCCCAGACTCGTCTGGATCTAGTCAGGCCTGATGCCAATGTTATTTATGGCTCCGTTGTCATTCTGCTCCTATTAGAATTTTTCTTTTACAATATTGTTGAAGCAGCCGACAACGGGGGAAAAAAAAGTTAACCCCACCATAAAGTCCAGCCATGACCCAGATCTTTTTTTTTTTTTGGTGACTAACACGGGCGGGGCGTCATTGTGCTATGCTATTGGCTGGTATTCTAAAATGCGCAAAATGCAGTCGCGAGATGTAGTCACGTGCAGCGACTCGGCTATGGCGTTTTTCGTGGAGCCTTGCGACAACACCGGCAGCAGCCTGATGTCTCTTTTCTTATTCGCCTTTCCTTTGCTTTATTTCTTTTCTCTCGCAAGGCAACCGCTCATGGAAACAATTACAATACCAGAAACCAGCAAAGAGCGGTTCGCTGCAGCCGTCGGCCGTCTTCAGGACGCCGATGCCCTGCTCTACGGCCTGCACCGGCGCCACAAGAACCAACACCGCGTCTCGACGTATTGGTGGCCAGCCTTTGGCCAGCTTCGACGACATGTGCGCCGCCTCGAGGCCGAGCTCCGTCGTGCAAGCCATGGGGATGAGAATCATGATGCAAAAAGAGACTCCGCCATCAACAGCGTCCGCGCGATACGCCGCGACGTCATCCCCAAAGTCTACCTTGCCTTTTCGCGCCTCGTGGCCGACAAGCAGTTTGCCCAGCTCGGCCTTTTGCTGATGGGCTTGCTGGCGCAGATCCATACGGCCCTCAAAATCGCCGAGGGCGACGACAGCAAGGGCGCCGACGAAGCAATGTCGGCTGCCGACGAGCAGACTGCTGGCGAGGTCATTGGGCTGCAAACATCCAAGACCGGCGCCGACGATGCACTTTCTGATGGTGACGATATTGGTGTTGCGATTGCGCGTGAGGAGGAAGAGACAAATGAAACGAACGGGAAAATTGAAAAGGGAGACGACAAAGACGAGGAACCCACGCCAATCCCACGAAAGAAGCAAAAGCGTCGCGGTAGCGATACACCACACACGCCAGACGCGCCTTTGCCAAGAGACAAGATGGACAAGGGCACGCCAGCCGTCGATGAGGCCGACGAGAAGAAGGAATCGTCAGAGAAGCAGGACAAGAAGGACAAGAAGAAGGAAAGGGAAAAGGATAAGAGCGGAAGCAAGAACAAAGACAAAAAGAAGAAGCGGAAAAGAGGTGGTGACGAGTTTGACGATTTGTTCAGTGGGCTGCTTTGAAGCACAGCGTTTTCGTTTTTCTTTTTTTTTTATTTCCTTTTTTCTTTATATATTCACATGATACCCGTGTTGCCAACATTGCTCAATTTTTTTCTTCTTTTTTGTTTGTTTTTCTGTACTACACCGCATCCCCTAAAACGCCGTTTCGTAGGTTGTTTTCGCACTTTTCACTTATCCATCCAAAGATATCAAATCGTATGTGACAGAAAGAGGCACAAGGCGAAGAAAAGCAGAAGGGGGGAAAAAGGCAAAGCCAAATCAGAGAGAGAGAGAAACACGAGCGGAAAGGCATCAAACAATAAACAAAAAAGCTGTAAGCAGATAAAAAAAGAATCAAAAAACTCGTTCTCTGGAGTGGAAAGGGGGATATGAACCTCCATCGTCCAAGCAAGTCAAACCCCTCCCCTAAAAAATAAAATAAAACACAAAGCACCCATCCATTGCAACCGGACAAAAAAAAATATCGAGACAAATGAAAACAAAAATTGAAAATGAAAACCATTTGGGGGATGAAAGAATACCATGGCGAACCCAGTATAACGGAACAAGACGATGAGATCAAAAGGGAAGAAAAGGGCAGGGTCGAAAAAGCCTCCCTCTTTTTTTTTCATGTCTCCCACGTTTCTCCCTCCTTAGCATCCAATCCGCGGTATCGTCACCAGGCCCGAACAGATAGCATACTTTTTACTGGCCGTGGTACCGTCCGTAGGACCAGATGCGCGCCCGCATGTCGCCCGAGCCGGTGGCAAAGTAGCCGCCAGCCGGGCTGGGAGCCACAGAGATGACCGAGTTCTTGTGGCCCTGCAGGACAAGGTGCGTAACACCCGTGCGGGGATCCCAGAACTGCACGCCGCGGTCCTTGGAGCCAGACATAACCCACTGGGCATCCGGCGTCAAGGCCACCGACAAAACAAAGTCTCTGTGGCCCTCAAACGTCTTGACACAGCGGCCACCCTTAGTGCCCTGGCTGCCCATGCCGCGCGCCGACGCGAGCTCCCACATCTTGATCGTCTTGTCCAGACTGCCGCTCACAAGATCCTTGCCGTTCGGCGAGAACGCCACACTGTACACGCTGTCCTTGTGGCCATCCGCTCCCTCGAGACGCTCCACAAGGTAGCCGTGCTGGATGTCCCACACACGGACGCTCTTGTCCAGTGAACCCGCGGCCACAAACTTCGTGTCCGGCGAGATGGCAACGGTAGTAACGCCATCCTCAATCGTAAGCGTCAGAATGCTTTGGCCGCTCTCAATGTCCCACAGGCGCACCGTGCGGTCACCGCTGCCAGATGCAATCGTCCGGCCGTCGCGGGCAAAGTCGAGCGAGTAGATATCTTGCTCGTGGCCCGCAAACGTGTTGCGGATCGTCCGCGACTGGATGTCCCAGACGCGGATCAGCTTGTCCTCAGCACCCGTGGCCAGGTACTTGCCATCAGGGCTGAAGCAAACGCTACGGATGTACAGATCGCCCGAGACGTCGGCGTTCTCATCCTGAAGGACGCACAGCTTCTCGCCCGTCTGCACATCGTAGATCTGCGCAGACCGGTTGCAGCCAGTCGCCACGTACTTGCCATCCGCACTGAAGCGGACACAGCACACAACACTCTCGTGCTGCAGCGTGTGCACAAGGTCCACATCCAGAACACGCGGCACTTGCTGGTTGAACATGACAAACCAGTCGTCGCGCGCCTTCTTGTAGTTCGCCGGCAGACGGTCGGGGTCAAGCTCGTTCAGCGCATTGTTGCCCTGGCCAACGGGTGCCATCTGCATGCGGCTGTGGTCAGGCGTCGGGTGCGCCGAAACCTGGGGCGACTGGCCGGGGCCAGAGTAGGGCACGGGCGTGTTGATCTGGGGCGTGGCCGGACCGCCTCCAGGAGGACGGCCGAGAGGACGCTTGACAGGGCCGGGCGAGTTTCCGGGCGGCGCCTGCGACGAGAACTGGCCAGGAGGCGCTTGTCCGTACTGCTGCTGGCCAAAGGGGTTCTGCTGCGAAGGCGGCGGTGGCGGAGGAGGGGGACCCTGAAGACCAGGAGGCGGTTGCTGCTGCATCGGGTGCTGGGGTCCCTGCTCCTGCGGCGGAGGCGGGGGGGCCAGGCCAGCTTGGCCACCATTGCCAGAAATAATGGCACCAAAGACGTTGCTGCCCATGCCAAGGTTGGGGGGCTGCGGGGGGCCTCCATGCTGGGGAGGGCCGTTCATAGGTGCACCACCACGCTCACTGAGTTGGCGACGCAGAGAAGCAAGTTCTTCTTCGTACCTGAAGAAAGGACGGGTATTAGCAGGAGCAAAAACAAAAAAAATATGCAAAAAAGAAACTTAAAAAGCGCAGAAAAGCAGAAAAGAATTGGCGTGGACGACGTACTTCTGCTTGATGCTGAGATGGGCCTGCTCCATTGTGTAGACCTTCTCCCGGATGAGTTGCATCTCGTTAACCTGAGCCTGGACTAGAAGATTGCAAAGAAAAGGGAAGCAGTATTAGCCATAGTTCCACAGACCGGACTCGATACAATGCCACAATCAGCAGCGAGTCGAAGATAGAAACCAAAAAAGAGACTCACTTTGGTGCTCGTAGCTCTCGCTAGCACGCATCTGGCTCTCAAACTCGGACCGGATCTGGTCGAGGAGCTCGTTAAGGCGACCATTGTTGCCGGGGGGCACTTGGCCCATACCACGATGGCCACCGCCGTACATGGACATGGTCGTTGATGGGCAATGCGAACGTATCTGAATGCTCCTTTCAAATGGTATTGTCGCGGGTGTGTTGTTGTGCGCGATGCGCAATGGGTGGCGGGAGACGCGAGGTTAACGGTTGGGCTTTCGAGCAAGTTTTTGTCGCGATGCTTCGAAAGCGCGCAGATCGCGTCGCAGCTGTCGCGTCGGGGAAAAGGACCTTTATTTAAAGGGGCGGATGAAATGGTGACAAGGTGCTGTTCAATTCTCGGCGCGGGAGGTGGACTCGGCGAAAGCCAACAAAGCTGGCGATGACGACGACGAGACACTGGACCAAAATGTCCAGTAGAAGAGGCGAGGTCGAAAATTGGTAGATAGTGTTCAAGAGGTGGAAAAGAGGGAATCAGTGCCCGGATGACAAATAAACACCAACGCCAATCGAGCCGCGATTCGGGCGACACGATGCAGTCGATGATAATGATGATGCGGTGGGCGCAAGGTTGATGGATGGGGGTGTGCGAAGAAAAGAGGTAAAAAGGGAGAAGAAAAAGAAGGGGGGGAAATAGACGGTTAGGATGACTTTGGCGATGTTTCTAGGGTCGGTTCGCTGGCGTGGTTGGCGCGCGGCAGGAGCAACCAGCAGACAGCCTAAAAAAGGTACTGGTACCTGTCCCGTGCGCGCAAGTGCCACCTGGAACCATGTATCTTCTTACATGCAGCAGGTGGTAGCCAGGGGGGGTAGGTCAGTGGAGAGGCAGGGTGGACGAGCCTCTCTGAAAGGGGGGTGGAGGAGGAGAAGCGGAAAGAAACGCAGGGGATAGAAAATACAAAGGGAAAAAATAAAGAAAAAGCAAAAAAATAAGAAAATCGATAAAATAGGCACTCGTTCAGGCTAGATCCTTTCGGACTATGGCGTGCTGCAGTCTGCAATAGGCTAGCGTTATTCTTTTTATCGGCCTGTCTCGGCAGGCTGACGGGCCTGGAAAGATCACGGTGTACTTGTGCTTGTATCTGTACATGCATCTTACAAGCCGTTTTTGTTTTCTTTTTTTTTCCTTCTTTTTTTTGCAGCATCAGAGCGGCAGGAGCGATCGGGACATGTACAACACGGCACGGAAAAGCTGATACCTCTCGTAGCGCATGATCCGCCATTTATATTTGGTCAAACGACGGAGGAAACGGGTGATATTTGACAAAATTCTAATTTACAGTTGTGTACGGAGTAAGAAAAAAAAACAAAAGGGTTCATATCAGGTACGAAGGCCGAAATGGAGCGACACCTTGCAGCTGCGGGTACCTTTAGGTGCACGGCATATTTTATCGAATTTATCGATTAGCGCAAGCACCAGGTATATGTACATTGCTCGTACATGTACATGTACGAAGTACAAGGCACAAAGTGGGCACGAATCCATTTCTTCGACCATGGGGCAAGAGAAAACTGGAGCGGTCCAGAGTGGCCGAGAAGTGCAGAGTACGAGTACAAGTATCTGTGCTTGTGCAAATAAGCATGTACTAGGTACATGTGCCATGTGCACGGCACCACAAGGCAAAGAAAAATAGAGCAGACACGCATAAACCAGACAAAAAAAAATGCGATAAAAAGATAAATAATAATAATAATAATCAAGGCCAAGGCTTAATACTGTGTTGGCGGGTGGCGTTCAGTCAGACACCCACATAATAGAGTGATGGGCAGGGAAACATGATATCCAAGGGGCGTGAAACCGAAAGCTGTGGTCGCAACTGTGATTTGGCACAAAGTACAAGGTACGACAAACTACCCGCATCCTTGCGCTGGCACAGGGTGTGCATATGTACAGGGTACGAGTACGGTGTACATGTACATGTACCTACATTGCTCGTATGCAGGTGGTGTGGGAGAATAGAAACTGGCTGGGAAAAGAGCGCGAGAGTTGTATTGGGACCAGAGTTACGCGCAAAGCGTAGCCTGTGTCACGGTGTCTTGGCACGCGCCTCTGGCCCACGTACTCCATACCGCTGCATCCTTTTTCCCACTTTGCCGTGAAAACTCATCGAGCTCTTTTTCGTGGGCTCTGCCCTTCTTTGGTTTTTGCGTTCTCCCCTGGTGCTCTCTGTCTTCCCCGTCTCCCCCCTCTCGTCCGCAACCACCTCTTATCATAGGGGGCTCGTGCCAACATTTGCCCCCTACCAAAACGCTGGCTCACAGCGAAACAGTGAAACAATACACCATTATTTTCAAGGTCCTGCTCCGTAGTAGCCACGCGGACGATCTTTTACTTGTTTGTCTCATCCGACACACGAAGACGTTTTGCTTTTCTTTTCTTTTCTTTTACTTCACGTTTTTATTTCTTGTCTGTGTGTGTATGCATGTGTGTGCATACGGAGTATGTGCTGTGTCTTGTCATTCAGACCCCTTTTTGTTTCGACAAAGATACGGAGTACGGAACGGCGTTTTGTGTGTGGGGGGGGGGGGGCAACAGACACACCTAAAAAGTACCTAGGGGAGGGAGCGTGACTTGAACAGGCTGTGCGTTTTATGTCGTGCCGTCTTCTTTTGTGGTCCTTGTGCTTCCACATAGCACATGTACTCCGTACGTGCTGTGCATGGCCACGGGCTGACCTTGTATCGCGCTGTATTTCGCCGGTATATAAGATGTTTCCATGCACAAAGCACAATATGTATCCTACGTCGGGAGTGAAACCCCCCATGCACTGGTCAAGCATGCCTCTGTCTTGCAGTATCGCGCTGGGTGTAGGTCTTGGGTGATTCTGTCGAACAAAAACCTGTTTGTAGAGTGTACGGAGTAAGAAGTTTGGCGGGACAAGCTGTACCCGACATGTCCCCTTCCCATGGTCACACACAAACTGTCTGGGCCGAGACGTGTGCATTACACGGCCTGCCTATGTGATTCCTGGTTTGTGCGTGCGTGCAGGTAGATTGTCGTGTCATTGCGTCCTATTCGTGTACGCCCGCATGCATGCAAGCCTATATATATCTCCAACCTTTTCACCCCCCACCAAAATCCTCATGTGAGATACATGCACATTACCTAGCTTGCATGACACAGTCGGATCAGGCCCGCAGGCATTACATGTACATGTATATGCAAGCACTGCAACACTCTGATAGTGGCTGCAGGCCGATAGCTGTAGGGCCGCAGGAAGCACATGTGCTAGAACCAGGGAATTACGGGAGCAGGGCCAGGCTGGTGTCTCCTATTCTCCCGGCGCATTGCGTCCATTGAGGAGCTAGCCCTGCCTGCTGCGTTCAGACGTGCATGAAGCTGAATGGGACGTCTTCGGTTTGGTGAGCCTGAGCCTGGGCTAGGGAGGCAAAAAAAAAAAAAAAAAAAACCGTTTCATGTCCCCCGTAAGAAGTGCTTATATGCATGGCGGCCTCATGTGCAGTGTGGCTGGTCTACTGTGGCTTGCACGCTGCACGATGCTCGTCTGTGTTGTATTGGGCAATTCATGGAACTACGTCGGCTGATCGTAAGATGGGAATGATGGAAAATCAACATGGACCTCGCATATTTCTATTGCGAACCACTGTCCATTGTAGGACTTGGGCTTCTCGTTAATAACCTGTGTGGGCGTTATTAGCAGTACTTTCCAATTTTTTTTTCACTCTCAGGATGGAACGCAAAATATATATAAAAAAACCAAAAACCTGGGAGAGAAATGAAAAGAAACATATAAAATATATCAAGAAAAAAAAAAAAACAAAGACTGCTTGAACATTAACTATATACGAGTATAAATCTACTAGTTTTAAGATCATACCTAATACCTATACGAAAGGTAAATGCCCGCACCAAACCAACCCCAACAACTACGTATCACGGCGTAGATTACTCGAGCTTCCTAGTGGACGGTACCATCCATTTCATAGAATAGAGACTATAGAACCTTCAGACTGTCGGTGATATCTCGTTGGCCATTTAGATAATTAGCCAAGAGAACCTAAACAACGATGGACTCTGGCCCATGGAAATACGCACGCCATATATTACTCCATGGTGGAAAGGGCTTCCCCTCCAAACCCCCGCCATATAAAAACAAGAGAGTACAGCATTGATGGCTGATGGCTACCTATCCACACCCAGGAATCATCTGGGTCTACCCCGTGCGGCGTGTCAAGTTCATCATATGGCTAACCACACCCGAAGATACTCAACCCACGCAAGTCAAAAACGGGTTCTTCCAGGCAGAGCTAGTGTCTAGTTCTCGGCGTTGGCAACACCCCATAAAAAAGAAAGAAAAGAAACGATAAGAGCGTCGATCTGATAAGATGGCAAGACTGGGCGTCGCAGCACGTGGAAATCCCAGTTGGAAGTTGGGGTTCGGCTCGGACGTTCAAAGGAGACAGCCTGCTAGCAATCCGCGAGATGAGATATATCCACGAGGCTTCTTATATGTGGTGCTACCTGCCTTTCCTGGGAGCGGGACGTTCTTACCCGGCGCAGATCCCGGAAGAACGGTCTTCCGGTCTTACTCGTACTAGAAAGAAGCCAGTCTCGGCCGACCGAGACAGCAGTCCTAGCATCCCGCCTGGCTGGCCTTACCTCTTCCCGTGCCATCCTTGCTGGCTACCGAATGCAGTGCTCGGCGCGCGGACGCATTTCTTGGCAGGCACGGAGCGGATTTATCAGACTGCCAACTCCGTAAGATTCACCATGTTCACCGTGTGTTATCTGATCTTCTATTCTCTTGCAAAGTTGTCGGGCGGTGTTTGCTCATAATTTCCAGAAGAAGCAAGGACCCGCTTTTCAAATGGGGAACCGGCCAAACGAATCATGCAAACACGCCACCTGTTCCAGTAAAAATGGAGACCCACTGCCACCGGCTTCTCGACGTTCCGGTGTCACCTCCAATCAGCAACGGCTGTCGGCGCTGGTCCCTATTTTTCACCTACGGCTTTTGCAAACCTTCCCTGCGGCGGGTCTGGTTTGGAGATCCTGTCGCGAACACGCACGGAGTGCAACTGCACGCCAAAAAAGCACCTGAGGTCAAAAGGAACATCCGGGCGCATCACCCCATACTCAAGGAGTACGCGTATTATTTTGAAGGCAGGAGCAAAGGACTTTCCGTACCAACGTCTGCATATAAGACAGCCTAGCAATCTCGTAAGACAAGTCATCCTGTGCCTTGCAGCATATAGTTCTTACACACCATTTCAACGCGTTTCCTTCCTCGCCTACGGAGTACACCGCGGTCAACCCCAGCTCTCGCTGCTCACGTTTCTTTGCTTTTATAGCTGTCGTTGCATCTGACAACAGCGCAAAACGCACTTTGGCAATTCCCATTGGAAATTCCCATTGGCAATTCCCATTCGCGATCCTCCGACACTTTGCTAGTGGTTGTCCCCTCCAGGAGGCAATTTGCAGAAAAGGGGACCTAAACGAGTACGAAACGGGTCACTTTCCCCAAAAACTTTTTCTCGTTTAGGGGGCTATCCCGCCGTGTCGCTCCGCCCTGCAACGTTAAACGTCGGCACCTTCCTATTTCGAACTCCTTTTCCTTGCGGCAGCATTTTCGCCCTTTCACGTTTTTATTTCCTCCTCTTTTGCCTTTTCCTTCTTCGTTCTTTTACTCTCTCCCCAGCTACAGTATTTCTGCTTGCGACGCAAACTCTGCCGACCCTCTCCTTCTTCGTCCTTCTATTTTGCGATCTCGCTGCCGAACCACCCAACGCGACTTTCTCTCGTCGCGTCCACCACCACGCCCACGCTGCGCGTCGTGGCCTTTTAAAAGAGAAACTGTCTTGACGGCCTATCTCTTCTCCTTACTACAGCTTCTTGCGTGTTGCGTCTGCCTCCCCTCCACGAGTCGCCCGCCATGGATATCGCTCTCGAGCTGATGGACACGTTTGTGTTCGATTATGCCTACGCCGCCCTCTTCCCCGCGCCTCATGCCTCTCTCTTCAGCGGCGACCAGTCGGCCGGTAATGTCACTGCCCAGACGCTTTCACCATGGCAGTACAAGCCGACAAGCTTCCTCTTTACCCTCGAGCCATCGCGCTACGCCTATCTGAGCTCCGTGCCGCGCGACAACATGTTGCGCCAGTACGTCTCGCTCTTTTTGATCACATGGTGAGTATGACCCCCAACGGCTCTACGAGTGAGATAGAGAGACCCTTTCCCAGAGACTTCTTTACGCCTCTGTAAGTTGTTGGTTGCCCTGTTTCTAACATATTTGTCCAGGTTCTTTGGCCTCGTGACCTATTTCTTCTTCTCCTCGCTGTCCTATGCCTTCATCTTTGACAAGAAGACGATGGAGCACCCCAAGTACCTCAAGAACCAGGTCTGGCTCGAGATCAAGCAGGCCAACGGCGCCATGCCCATCATGTCTCTTCTTACCGCCCCCTTTTTCCTGCTTGAGGTGCAGGGCTACTGCCGCATGTACGAGCACACCAGCGAGGGTCCTGGCCGCTGGTACGACATTGCTCAGTTCCCGCTGTTCCTCTTCTTCACCGACATGTTTGTCTACATGATCCACCGCTTCCTGCACCACCCGCTCGTCTACAAGCACCTGCACAAGCCGCACCACAAGTGGATCATGCCGACGCCTTACGCCTCGTACGCCTTCCACCCTGTTGACGGCTGGATGCAGAGTCTGCCCTACCACTTCTACCCCATCTTCTTCCCCCTGCAGAAGTGGGCGTACCTCTTCCTCTTCATCTTTGTCAACTTCTGGACCATCATGATCCACGACGGCGAGTACGTCACCAAGAACCCTGTCATCAACGGCTCGGCCTGCCACAGCATCCACCACCTGGCTTTCAACTACAACTACGGCCAGTACTTCACTCTCTGGGACCGTCTGGGTGGCAGCTACCGCGAGCCCACCGACGAGATGTTCAACAAGGAGACCAAGATGAGCAAGGCCACCTGGAAGAAGCAGGTCAAGGAGATGGAGGCCATTGTCAAGGAGGTCGAGGGCTCTGACGACCGTGTCTACGACCCTGTTGGTCCCGAGACCAAGAAGACGCAGTAAGACTGCGTGCTTTTTCCTATCTGCCAACAAAAACCGGCTGAGCTGGTCAAAGGGAAAGAATAAAAAAGGGTAAATGTCTAGTTTGACATTGCCTGTTCCTGCGCATGCTCTTAGCCATTTCTGCTCTCACCTCCCTCCCAGTACACCCGCATACACACACTTTCTTATGCATCACCCCATGTACATATGTTGACCCGGATGATTTCTCCTTTTTTTGTTTTGCAAACACTACACTGTCACGTCACCCTTACTCCCATTTTAATACTGCATGCTTCTTCTTTTCTTTTATCACACATTTCTCTTGTACAAGGGGTCTGGGAGGGATCTAGCTATTTCCTGTTTTGTCAAGTTTTCATGCATGAGACGTCGAGGCGTCGATTTGGTACATGACGGTCACTTTTTTTTTCTCATAAAAATTGCATAATTTAAGCCACGAAATTCAATCTTAATCAATAGTGAACCTCGAACAATAGAATATCTTTGAAAAAAGAAAAAAAAAAGCAGAAAAAGGATTGCCCAATGCACAAAAGTATGGAAGTATACCAAAGCAAAGTCGATAAGAAGGCCAAGAAAGTAGAGCCGAAATAAAATGTAATAAAAAAAGAAGGAAAAAAGTAAAAGGAGAGACGGTAGTATTGGCTTGTAATAAAGCCCCTTTGTATCGGCAGACAGCCAGATAATATCTTTCTGGGGGTCGTAGAATATAAAAAAAAGTAAACAAAGAACAAGGAAAAGAACAACGCCACGAAACGCCTTTGCAAGCAATGACTGCGGGGAATGAAATGCAACACCGTTCAAGGAGAGAATAGAGAATGACTGAAAGGAGAATGAAAAAAAAATGAGCGAATGAGAATGTGGCTAAAGGTACAGCTTCCGCCAGCCCTCTGTCCAGGCCCTGGGACAATCGTTGTATCACGAAAAGCTGACAAACTTGGGGTCGCGCGGCAGACCATCGGCACCGATGCCGTTGTCTTGGAAGCGCTGCTCCATGTAGACGCGGCGCGCCTCGTCAAAGGGCAGCCGGCGCTTCTTCATGATCTTGAGGATGGCGGCCTTGCTGGCATCGTCGAGACCGGCACGGCTGTCACCGCCGGTGAGGTTGCCGCTCAAGTCAAACGTTGAGCTCGACAGACCAGCTTCGGCATCGCCTGCAAAGGTAGTGGGCAGACGGGTATAAGAGAACGACTCGCGGAAGGATGAGATGCGGTTGGCAATGGCAGAGCCGACGGCCCTGAAGCTGCTGGCGGCGGCAGGCGTCCAGCGCGCGCGCGTCCAGACGAGGGCAAAGAGAGCGGCGAGGAAAAAGACGCCGGAACCGAAGAGAAGGAGCGACATGTTTTTTGGTGTAGGCGAAGATGACAATAGATGGATGGAAAAGAAAACTTGTGAATTAGAGAGCCCGTTTGAGTGCGTGCGAGAGCGTGAGAGGCGACGACGGTCCGGATGCTCCGGGGAAACGAGTTTGACGACAGGATGTATAAAAAGCAAAGCTGCGCAACTCCTTGGTCCCAAAGGGCAGGAGTTTTCTTAGGCCATTCGTCGCTTGGGCGTCGAGCAGTACAAGAAAGAAATCAACAGGTCGAGGTTTTGCCGGAGAGAGGGGATCCGAAAAGCCTCGTCTTTTTGTCACCAGAAGAGCTGCGCCCTCTCAGATATCGTTTGCGACGAATGACGCCCATGAGCTGTACGCTAACGCAGGCAAGCGGCCCACTATATCCCTCTCCCGGCGTTGGAGCCCAGCGGGAAACAGGGGGGCCGTTGCACGAGGTAGGGCGCTGCTTATTCATGCATCAAGTGAAACATATGCGATTACAGAGTAGTGGATATACGGAAGACGCGATATAGAGATATGCATCAAAGGAAATACTAGCCCTGAGAAGTGGATGCGAAAGCACACAAAGTTTTGGGGTGCAAAAAAATCAAGCAGCCGGGGCGAGAGACCCTCCAATGGCCGAATCACGCCTTCCCATTGGCCAGTAGTGCGGGCGAGCGCTGGAGGGGGTCAGAAATTCTAGGGCTGACCCGAAAAAGGCTTCATCTTTGGATTGTCGAGATTTCCCATTCATCACGAACCGACGACCGATCTTTGTTTTACCCTTTACGTCAAAACAATCACACACCCCAAAACCGCCAAAATGTCGCTCCCCAACGTTTCGTCCGACCTTGTCTGGGAGGTTGTCCGTACGTTGACATCTTGTCCCGTTTTCCAACAGCCGAAATTTGGCAGTCAACTCTGAAAGCTGCGACTGCTCCGTCCGCATTGGCTGTCTCACGAGGCCTATTTTCGATATAGAACCACAGTCTGACGCTTTTTTTTTCTCCCCGTCTCCAGGCACCCAGAACAGCTACCTGGTCAAGCGCACCAAGAACGGCAAGGTCCAGTTCTCGCGCGACCCTCTCAACCTGACCAACGTCCACAGCCGCAAGGTACGTCGAGAAAAGAGACAGGAGAAAAGGAGAAGCGGATGAATGAAACTTGAGGCTAACTGAATTTTACAGTACGCTGGCTTCGTCAACGAGAAGGTACGATAATCATTGGGAATTCTGTCGCGCGACGGGAGGACAAAACGGGCGGCCGCACCAAGTTGAATAATCGGCAATCGACATTACAACAATGATACGACGGTACACGGTTGAACAACCAATTCTCCTCTACCAGACACAGAGGATGTGCGACAATTGGTGTGCATTCGACGACGTTGCCCATCGAAAAGCACGAAACACCCGAGCGCATGAAACGGCAGACGTCATTCTCCGGCATCGTGACACGGATCCCATCTCAATTAGCCCAATATAGGATACTAACATGCTGTCTCAACAGGCTGTCGGCATTGTCCCCAACGCTGAGGGTGGTGTCCAGGTTATCAGCAAGACCAAGGCCCAGACCAAGCCCGTCTCTGCCCAGGTCGTCTCGACCCAGGGTGCCGGCAAGTCGGCAAGAAAGTGAGTACTGCCACGCCGCCTACTTTTTTTTTTTCATACGATTCTTTCTAACAATCATTCCCCTCAGGACCTACCGCTCGGTCGCCAACATGGTCGCCAAGTCTGGCTACCGTGCTGACCTGCGCGAGGCTGCCATTGCCCGCGCCTCGGCCATCCGCCGCTCGCAGCGCCCCGTCAAGGCCACCCCTGCCCCCAAGCTCCGTGGTGCCAAGGCCCGCGCTGCCGCCGCCGCCTCCGCATAAATGTACATAAGACAAAAAGTAATGCGAGAGTGAATTTTTTTGTGCGAAAAATAAAAAAAGGCCGAAAGGCAGTTTCTATCAGTGTGGTGTCGGGCGAGAAAAAAAAGGCTGTTCATTTTGATTTGACTTTCGGGATCGGCGAGCATCTACGGTTTATATGGGCTGGTGCACAATAACAGACGAAGTTCGAATAAAAGTGAACCGGATATGGAATATATGAAAGCAAGAGGTGGCAAAGGCACCGCAGCGGTTCGTTCACATGTGCAGGCCCAGTGGAAGAGAAATTGTCGTCGGAATGCCGAGCGCAGATACGGAGTACCTCCTACTGCATACAAAGGTACAAAGGTACATGGGCATGGACGTCGGTTCGAGGCATATAATAACAATACCGGCATCCCGTGCTATTCAGCGTGACGTCTGGATTCAACGGCATCGACAACCCCTACCTCTAGCATGTGAAGCCTAGACTGGCTTTGCTCCTGCTCAGCTTCCCTTCGTCTCTTTTCTATTCTGTGGGCTTTTTGCCTATTTCTCCCGTTTTCGTCATATAGGTACGTACGCGTACGGAGTACATGGCTGTCGTAGGACTGGTTCCGATTGCTGCCGACTCGCCGAGGATGGACAGACGCAAGGCTAGAACGTCACTAGGAGAGGCTCTCCGAGGTGCGCCCACAGCCTGGCCGGCCTCCTCCGTATGCCCGTGCTCCCGCCCTCTGTGGCTGTCTGGTGTGTCCATTCGCCCATTCGTCTGTTCGTCTGGTCTTTCTGGGTCTGCTGGGTCTTTCTGGGGCTCTTGGGTCTCTGGGATTCCCCACGCTTCTGAGTTACTTTCTTCGGTAAAGGGAAAAGGATGACGACAGTCCGCAGTCGGGAATTCCCGCATGCCGCAGGGGATCTGCAGCTCAACAGCCGGCACTGAGGTAAAGGAGCACACCCCCGTCCCGTCGGCCCCAGGCCCCAGAGAGAGTCCCAGGAACCATCTTCCTCGCCGTGGGGCGATTCGACAGTGACCATGCATAGCAGCGGGACGGCTGGAGCCTCGCGAAAGGCTGTCGTTGGGACCGTCCGTGTTCAACGCCAATGGTGACGCCAACGGTTGCGCCAATAAGCTCACACTGCCCATGCCCCCCGGGAAGTCGTCCGAAAACCGTCCGAGGCAGTCCGCCTAGGACAGCTGCGGTTTGAGCCGAGCAAGAATGAGACAACGGGGGAAAAGTTGGGAGCAATGCGTCAGATCTGATGTTGTGGTGTGCTTTTAGGTACCTATTTTATGTATGGCTGGCCTAAGTAAAGCTGACCCGGGCGGAAGGTGCGACTCCGTGCCGTAAACTCAGTCTTGTGACGGCCGCTCCTTCCTCTCTAGTGCTGCACGCTATGACGAGTACGCCTTCTGTTTTTCTAAGGCTTTTGTTTTGAAAGGTGCTTGAAATCTGGCCGGCTCCTTCCGGTAACTGGCGAACAGAGCATACAGGTAGGGGCGAATGAGCTTTAGAATCTCTCTTATAGTCAGGCCATGTTTGTGCCGTAATCTTTACATGAAGATTATTTATCGGACATAAGTGGCCGGCACCTCCAAACAAGGCTCAGCACCTGTGATGTAGGTAGTCTGCACGTCGCACATTATACGGATTATGCTCGGGGGAAGGAGCGACCGTGGGGTCATTGGCTGTACAATTCCCTTGCAGTTTCCGTCTATGGCACGCTTTTGTCAGCTGTAGCCCGCAAATCGTGTAAGAAGCGACAGCAGCCAATTGTAAGTTCAACCGACGTGAATGACCCCGTTTCGCCATATTTCGCCATGCTGTAGCTGGGACCTGTGCGGTCCTTGGACTCCCTGGGGCCTTGCCGTTCAGGGTCATCCGCGCATAATCCGGAGCACATGTCAAAGCTACCTAGGGGGCCCGCCCGCCCCCAGGCCAAAGAGAGGGGTGTGAGCATGGGATATGGGCTTTGCGGAAGGCGCCCCGCTAATAAACCGACTCGCTCCCCCAGCTCTTTCCTTCTTCTGCCCCAGACTGTCCTTTTTTTTCTTTCCCCCTCAATTCAGACTTCTTCCCCTTTCCTTCTCGCCATCCTTCTTCGCAACTGTCTTCTGGTGAGTGGCTTTTCTGTACTGTCTTCTCGTCAAGTCCTGGAGCTGTCTTCAGATCCTCAAGCTCAAGCTCCTGTCCATTGCTGACACGACGCGTGCTGCCCCTCGCCCCGCAGTTTCCCAAGCTCCCCAATCACCCAACAAAAAACTTCAAATCTGCCCATCATGGTCAAGGCTGGTAAGTCGTGATGCCTCTTGATTATATACTGTTTTGGACTGCTGTTTGATCCGTGACGGTCCCAGCGCCGCAATCACACCGTCGACAGCACAGACAGCACTGTTCGGCCGTGCACGAGCTAACGCGTCCCCCAGTTGTTGCTGGCGCCTCTGGCGGTATCGGCCAGCCCCTTTCGCTGCTCCTGAAGCTGTGCCCCCTCGTTGACGAGCTCTCCCTGTACGATGTCGTCAACACCCCCGGTGTTGCCGCTGACCTTTCGCACATCTCGTCCAGTGCCAAGGTTGCTGGCTTCCTGCCCGCCAACGAGGGCGCTCGCGCTGCCTTTAAGGATGCCGACCTGATTGTCATTCCTGCTGGTATTCCCCGTATGTCTCTCTCTCTCTGTCTCTCCGTTTTGGTAAGCTGGCCTTTTCGTTTCTCACCTTCTAACACACTGCAGGCAAGCCCGGCATGACCCGTGACGACCTGTTCAACATCAACGCCGGCATCGTCAAGGGCCTCATTGAGGTCGCTGCCGAGGTCGCCCCCAAGGCCTTTATCCTGGTCATCTCCAACCCCGTCAACTCGACGGTCCCCATCTCTGCCGAGGTCCTCAAGGCTGCCGGTGTCTTCAACGCCCAGCGCCTCTTTGGTGTCACCACCCTCGACATTGTCCGTGCCGAGACCTTTGTTGCCGAGATCTCCGGCAAGGCCAACCCCTCGGAGCTGACCGTCCCCGTCATTGGCGGCCACTCTGGCGAGACCATTGTTCCCCTGTTCAGCCAGGTCAAGCCTGAGGTCACCATCCCTGCCGACAAGTACGATGCTCTTGTCAACCGCGTCCAGTTCGGCGGTGACGAGGTCGTCAAGGCCAAGGACGGTGCTGGCTCGGCCACGCTCAGCATGGCCTACGCTGGCTACCGGTACGTACATGCATGCCTCTTCTACTTGTTTGTTTTGTGCTGACAGTTTCAAGCTTTGCCGAGAAGCTCCTCAAGGCCATCAAGGGTGCCAAGGGCCTGGTTGAGCCCAGCTACGTCTACCTGCCCGGCGTTCCCGGCGGTGCCGAGATTGCCAAGAAGACCGGCGTCGACTTCTTCTCCGTCCCCATCGAGCTTGGCGTATGTAAAACCTGTGAACACCTTTATGAACACCGAATATACGGTGCAACGCGAGATGAACGCCTTTTTGTTGCGTTTTGCTTTGATCCCATTGGCTAACAAGACTATAGCCCAACGGTGCCGAGAAGGCCGTCGATGTCCTTGGCGACATCACCGAGACTGAGAAGAAGCTGCTTGACAAGGCCATCACTGGCCTGAAGGACAACATCCAGAAGGGTGTGACGTTTGCCAACAAGCCCGCGGCACAAAAGTGAATGCTACCCCTCCCCAGCACCCTTCCCTGATTTCTATGATTTTGCCCACCCCCTTTTTGTTTTTTCCTTTACTCGCTATATCTCCCGAAATCAACGCGAAGCTTTCAGTTTCAGTATTGCCGCCAATGTCCCCGTTCATCTATTCAAAGCCCCCCGATGTAAGAAACGCGATTGACTCGCTATGCAACTCCGAATCAAAATCAAGTCAACGGAACACCAAAAATACGATAAGGCACTCGAAAGGGAATCAAGAGGCTTGGGCTCGATTGCTTCTGCCATAACAACAACAGAAGGACGGGGACAGGGGTGTGTTGCTGCATTCAACTTTTCTTCTTCTGGTTTGCATTTGGACCAATAGCAGAGATGTAGCACGAACAAAAACAAGAACAAAAAAAAGTCCACACAAAAATCCACAAAGGCACACGTGTGCACCTGCATTGTTTGCTTTCCTCCTTTGCACACATCCATCTCGCTCTTTTTCTCGCAATCCAGTTCACCGTGGAACCTGCCAGCATTACCCCTCCCTCCTCCCCCTGTCCAGAACATGGTGCTAACAAGAAACCTTTGCTTCGTCTTCTCGGTTAGGCTGTAGGTGAAATACCTCTTGTACAACCCAAATAGGCAAGATTATACCAGAAATAGGGTCATCCGGTCAACCCCAGTGCGGAAATAGAAAAAAAAAGGGAATAAAGCCAAGACGGCAGAGAGGTCTAATATCACCCCGCCCCTGAGCACGACATCCCGCGCCCGGTGCGACACACCCCCAGACCCCTGCTTTATCGGTAGGAAACCATGAAGCGTACGATACTGGTAAAAATGCAGAAACAAATAAATAAGAAAAAAAATGAAGAAAAGAGACCACCCCAGGAAAGACTCTGCTTTTACATGTTTTGAAGGAGCGTGCGTGCGGCATGTATAGACGGCGTAAAAATGGTGGCAGCGTCAGAGAAACGGCCAAATGAAATCCGAGCGGTCCGGTCTGGGGGGGAGAGAACGTGTGGGATGAATGCTGATGGAAGGGCCTGTATGTTTTTTTGGACCTTGTGACTTTTTGACAGTTCTGCAGGTAGGTAGGTATTGAACACGAGGAGTCACAGTCCAACGGCAGAGTAGTAGCCGGAGGTGAGCATGCATGCTGCAAAGTGCGATGGAGATCGGGTACAAGGGAATAAAAAGGACGCAAGGTAACGCTCATTAGCCTAAAGTCGAAAGAGGTAAAGAATCAATGACAATTGAGGGGAACGCTGCCGGGGCAGGATGGGGACAGATTGCGCATGAAGATGTCCTTTTTGAACTGTCCATCCATCGTTTTATTTAATATTTAATACACATCCCGTCTTTACGGAGTATATTGCTGAACGGACTTTGCATCATCCGTTTGCGGAGAATTTGCCGATGTTTTACCCCACATCTGCCGTACTTTTGGGCCGAGTTAAAGATGCCGGACACAATGTAATGCTTTTTGTATTACCAAAGACAAAAAATAAAAAGGCCCGCCTGAGTATTATGAAGATGCAGAAACAGTAATAGAACGACGCAAAGAAAGATGTTATGCCACCAGATAGAACGACTATGCCTTGGTAGGTACCGTCTTGATTTGGAAGATGGCCCCTGGCAGCTCGTTGCTCTCAGCCTGAACCGTGGCTGTGATGCCCAACGCAGCCAATGCGCCGCGCACGATTCCGCAGGGGAACCACAAGAACTGAGGGTTAGCAGGTGAACAAAATTATACAATAACCAAACACTGGCAGGCCGAGACTTACTGGCTGTGCTCGCACAACGGCCTGTCCGCCGGCTTCGGTGCTCATTCGCTGAAAGGGTCGGAACGAATTGTCCGTCAACACATAGACGCCCTGCTGGTTAGACATGTCTGATAAAAAAACAGAGTATGGACGCGGGCCACCCACTCTATGGTTCGTCTTGAGATTGTCGACTTGCTTGCGGAAGACAAGCGTCCACAGATCCTTGCAAAGAAACTTGATAACATCGAGTGTGTCGTTAAACCGTGGCCGATCGCGAGAGAATCTGAAAGTCAGATAAGAAAAGACACAAATAAAAAAGCAAGAAAAGAAAAGAAAAGAATCAACAGCAACAACAGACTCAATGGCATCTTACCTCTCCACGAGTCCTTGGCCAACTCGGTAGCCCGCCATCTCCAGGCGGTAAAACACAGCATCGCGCTCCTCATCCTCGTCCAGCAGTCGCTGCCCACTGCTGCTTGCCCCTGTCAGGCTTCCCGATGCTGACCGGCTGTCGGCCTTTTGTGCCCCCAATGCTCCGGACGCACCCGGTGCCCCTGGTTGTGCTTTTGATGTGCCCGATGCTCCTCCGGCAGCTCCTGCTGTCGCCGCCACGGCCGTCGCAGCCCCCTCGATCCCCGCCTCTGCTGCTGCATTCGCCAGCGACCGTGCCCGCGCGCTCGCCTCGAGCTCATTCGTTACTCGGTATGCCATGGGCACGATCTCAATGAGCAAAAAGTCGAGGCACGACGAGCCGAGGAACTGCGCGGCCGGGTCGCTCGCATTGTACGCCGGCGCTGCCGAGTCAAATGCCATGATGGGCGGATGTATATTATATATATGGCAGGGGTATATGACGGATGGTTCGGCCGAGTGACGAATGAGTGCGTCCAAGATGAGGAGCGCCCGCTGCGATGCGTGCTGGAGATGTGCCAAGGCGTTCAAAAACAGTAGACCCTGTGGTCGCGACAGCGGGTAGGGGGCGTGCAAACAGCAATAGCCGTCGGTGGCGTTTGTTGGCTATCTGTGTGTGGTGTGATGTGAGTAGTTGTCGTCGTCGATTGAACAGCAGAGCCGTTTGTAACGATGTCCCGTCATCAAATAGGTGTCGTAGCAGCTTGATGTATCGTGGTCAAGTTGTCCCCTTTTGGTGAGAGTGTCCCTGATTCGGCGCTAGCTCAGCAACCTCGAGCTCCAGATCACGTGCGGCGAGCATCGGCCAAGATAGCCATGCGTGCGACCTACCTACTCCTTTACATTTTGATGATGGATCGCTTACACCTTTTTCATTGATTGAATCACAAGGTAGAATTTGTTGTTGATTTCCATTTACATCTTTCTATAGAATGGAACATAACATAGATCATTAAACACAGACGGTTCCCGGTGACTTATCCCACGCAGACATAAAGCACTGCCTTGATATCTTTTGAAAGCCCTAAACACCAGACACCACGCATGAGAACAACAATGCTTCAAAAATCTGGCAGATCCCCATAAAAAAAAACACAAAGCACAGAGGGAATAAGAAAGAACAAGACATCGCCAAAAAAAAATGACGTCCTAACAGAGACGCGTGTGGCCAAAACGAGCCAAGCGCAGGATGATTGAGATAGCAGTCGCATCCCGGATATCGTAGACGCAAAGAGAGAGGGAGGGAAAGAGTCCAAACAGGTTTTGCTGTTTGATAACTCTGCTTATGTGAGGTACTTTGCTCCATAGCTTCCATACGAGGCAGAGCCAGACAGGGAACTTTGGCCCGTGTTTGCACGTTTTGGCGCCGGCGATTCATCCTCTGAGTCGCTCAGCGTCAGGTCGATCACCTCCCGCGTGCGCTTGCCATTGCTGGTGGTTGGTGTTGCCGTCGAGGATTGCACTGTTGTGCTGTTGCCGTTTCCGTTTGTGTAGGAGGACATGCCGGATGTTCCATTAGCATGGCCTGAAGAATCGCGTCTAGGGAGAGCCAACGGGATCCCTTCCGTTGCAGTACTCTCCCGCTTCGGCGTGGGCGTCGACAAGATTTCAAAATCGTCGTCGATCAGGGTTGCTTCCACCACTGCCTTGGACTTTGAGCTGGGAGGTGAGGACGCGACAACATCACTGTTGTCACGGTTGCCGGTGTGCCACACGCCATCCGGCTCAATGGTGACCTGCTCAAGGTCGCTCCGAGTGTTTTCCAGAATATCCTTGACATAGCCGTCCACAGCCAGCGCGTCGTATGGCGCAGGGTTGCTGCACACAGGGCAGATCCACTGGGGGCCCTGCTCTTGTAGCTGCAAATACGACAGTGCGTCAAAGCACTGGATATGCTTGCATGTGGTTGCCCGAACGGGTACCTTGAGCCGCATATACGTCAGAGGGCACTTGAGGGACAGCACAGTAGACGTAGCCACGATATCTGGATCTTGAGCCTGCTTGGATACTGTGTGTGTGTGACACGTTAGAGAGCTGTCAAACTTTGTAAATCATGACGAGGGGTGAGGGACGTACACTCGCGTATGACCGATTCCTTGGTGATGCGACTGCGCTTTTCGATCGCGCTGGCCAGCGATTCTGAGGAATGGACCTTGCAAACCAGGACAGACAGGTAGAATTTCTGCAGGAATTGTTAGTAACGAGTAACAGGCCATTCGCGTTTATGTTTCCATTCCATTGCAGCTTCCATACCTTGTTTGTCAACGCATAGGTGAACTCGAGATTGTTGGCATACGTCGGTGGCCGGAGGCGGAGATACCCTGTGATGTCTACAGGCCGCGTCGAGCCAGGCTTGTTCTTGAGACCACGCAAGTTGGCCTTGACATCGCCGCCATTGATTTTGATCTCGCACTGATAGGGGAATGAAATGTCTTGGACGCCGGATGGGAGCCCAGCGCAGAAGACCATGGCTCGCAACGAACTGTCGGTGAGGCATCGTTGGAGGTCGGGGTAGGCGGAGGCCCGGAGCACGATCGAAATGCTATTTCTGTGCTGTGCCATTGCTGTTAAATGTTAGGTTTGTGGCCAACAACGATAGAATAGAGTACGACGGCGGCGTGCTCACCTTCACACTGGTGCAATGGACCAATAGCAGCCTCGATCTCATAGAAAGGGCTCGACTTGTATTGAACGCCCTGGTGGCTGAAAGCCATGCGGCCGGCAGCAGCGTCATTGCTTGTGGAAGCGACACCATGGTTTACGCCGTTGCCTGCAACAACGTGGCCGGAACTCTTGCGGTAGGGCGACCCTGCCGACATCCCCGATGCGTGTGAGGGTGACGATGGCATCGACGAGGCAACACGGTGTGCCCGGTGGCTGGTGGGCGTTGCGGCGTGCGCGATCGTGTAGATACTGTTCTGGATGGCCTGGAACTTGGACGTGTCGGGGTCGTTAAAAGCCGAGTCGATCACTGTGGGAAAGGAAGCAGTGTTAGCACAGACATCCTGTCAAATGTCTTTGCACACCAACCCCATAGACAAGGTGGACATACAGCCGGTGATTCTGCGATGCAGCTCAGCCTTGTTGCCAGACTTTGCCAGGTTGTTGTCCGAGCAGATCCGGACCAAATCCTTATTCTTGAGACTTTGGATCGTGCCGACCAACCTGTCGACATCGGCAGAGGTGAACATGACTGGCAACTAAAGAGAGAGGGCTAGAGAGGTAAATATATCGAAAAGCCTTGAAGCCAGAGGCGACGACGGTTGGCCGTGGAATATGCCAAGACGAGCGCAGACGTGCGCCCAGTTCGTCGTCAGATCCTGCTGTCGAGATGTCGAGGCGTGTTGCTGATACGTGCGATGCGTGAGTGTATAAAGCGGCCCTACGTGGAGTCCTGCTGGGAAGCGCACACGCTTGGGCCGCGGTTTGCAAAACGAGGCAAAGTGAATGACCAAAGGTGAGTTTCGCGGGACGGACGTCGTGACCAGCGCCACCACGGGTGCACTGATGTTGATGTCGGAGAAAGTAACCCCAACTCGTGAGGAAGCTCACGTGATAAACTTGTGAGCGTGTTCTTCAGAAAAGCGTTGAGATGGGGGATGCGCGACCGTGAAATGGGGCTTCCGCCAGCCTCGTCAAGATGCAGGCGCGAACGTCGGAACTGCAGGGCTGAAAGTCACGCGCGCGCGCGCGCAAAACAAAGACGTGTCAAAGTGGCCAGAGTGTCGCGAGTTGGCGGGTTAGATGGGGGGGTTGCCAGCGCAGGTTTCGAACGGCATGCGTGGCTTTGCGCTGTATGTCATCAGATTTCGCTGGGCTTCGTTATTGCCTTTTCACGTTCTGGCATTTTTTTGCGGCGGAAGTAGGTTTTCGAGGCAGGTGCGTGATGGGCTGCAGCCGCTTCATAGATTACTAACTAGGAAGGCGGTGGGATGTGGCAAAATGCGATGGTAAGCCTAGATCGGATGTACCTCCAGCAGCAAAAACTAATACAAACGGTACTTGTGATGCCTATTTGCAGTGAAAAAAAGCCGGCAGAAAAAAAGTTGATAGCGTGAAGATTGCGCAGAAAAGTTGGATCAGTTGCTCCCGCACATCGACGATCACGAAAACGTCCTTTTCAACGGCAGCACAACACATACCACAATGGCGAAGAGCGCGCGGGCAAGTTCGCGCAAGACGAACAACCAGAAACTCAAGAAGAATGTTTTCGGCCCTGTCGAGGCGAAGCGGACAGAGCGTCTGTCGGCCAAGCTGATGGAACTCGTCGCTCAACAGGCGCCGCCTCCGGAGACCAAGAAGAAGGACGAGGATGTTATGGAGGAGGATGAGAGTGAGTGCAACTCTGCGAGTGTATGGGTGTTAGCAGACTTTCTAACCATCTAGCCAACGAGGACGCGGCAAGCGATCAGCTGAAGGAGGAAGCCGGTATGTTTTGGCGGTGATGCATTTCTGGCCACGGAAACAAGCAGTCAATACTAACAATATACAGCCTCCATGCAGGTCGACGGCGAGGCTCGTCCGGCATCCAAGAAGGCGCTCGGCAAGAAGCGCATCGAGAAGCGGAGGTCGAAGAAAAGCTCGATTGTGTTCCAAAAGTACAAGGAGCGCACTGCGCCGAGAAAGCGGAAGTGAACGTCGCTGGCACGGAAAGAAACACGCAAAAAGGAGGACTAAGGGACAGATGGTTTCAAGCGCAACAAGCAATTTACGACCTTTATGACCATACAGGCCGTTATGACTCTGTGGTGACGGGCTGTCTGTCTGTGTGCAGAGTGGATGTGCCATAGCAGCTTTCGCTGAAGAACTGCACTGCGGCACACTTGGCACTCGATTTTTGTCTTCAAGCAGTCCAAGGTGGGTGTATGGTATCTCCCTGCAAACCCGAATACCTGGCGGACTTTTGACTATATCAAGACAGAGTCTACACGGCGGCGTTGTCATGAACGTTTCGAGGGCTTTTTCAAGGCTTTTTTTTTGGGTTTTTTGCTGCTGCGTATTCTTATCTATTTTACTGTTGTTTGCAGTCACAGCATCCTAGCATTTGAACGTTGCCGAATTTTGATTTAATTTTCATCGTCCAAGTTTCAACTCCTGGAGTAGTGTTGCTGACTTCATGTGACTTGATCGGTATACACCGATCTGTAACGGACTCGGATGAACGTTGTCAGTGGCCGTAAAATAAAGTGGGTCACACCATGTGAAAGCGCACACCAAAACGTCACCGGGTCGCACTTGCGGTGGTGCTCGCACTCCAATGCATAGGGCAGCCACTGCCTGCTCGGCTTTCCAAAAGCTTCAAACGCCAGCCCTTTCAAACCCAAACACCAAAAAATCCACATCTGTCTGCCGAGAAGCCAAGTCTTTGGCGCAGCCTCCATTTGCATACACCGCCCCTTTTTACACTTGAGTTTACATTACCACGAACGTGCAATTGGCCACTCATCCGCCATGGCGCCTCTTGTGCCGCGCATGCAGGTCTTTGAGATTGACGACCAGTCATGGTATGCTGCCCATTCCGACGAGAGCATTGTGATGGATGAACTGACAAGAACCCCCCAAGGTTCCATCCATGGTTCCGTGGCCGCGTGCAGGCCGGGCTGACCCGTACCTGGATCATGAGGATCCCTTTCCTCCAACGCGCGTCCCCCGCCTCGATCGTGGCCGATGTGCTGCGCCGCGAGGTGCTTCACGAGGACAGCAGCCAACAGTCTGCGGCCCACGCTGGCGGACAAGACGCGCAGGATGCAGAGAAGCCATGGGTGATGATTGACTTTTGCGCCGGTGCTGGTGGCCCCACGCCGACGATCGAGAAGTCGCTCAACAGCAGTCGCAGCACACCCACCGAGTTTGTGCTGACAGACCTGCATCCGCATATTGAGGACTGGTCTATCGCCGCGGCCGAGAGCTCACATATCCGCTACGACCCGAATTCTGTCGACGCCAGCGCTGCGCAGCCCAAGCTGATTCTCGAGCGCACCGTCGGAGCCTCGTCCCAAAAGGCCGTCCAGCCCGATGCGCGCGTCTGCCGTCTATTCCACCTTGCCTTCCACCACTTTGATGATACCCTGGCCAAGGCCATTCTCAAGAACACGCTCGAGACGAGCGATGGATTTGCGTGAGTTCCTTTCCTTTTCTTTCTTTTCTTTTTTCTTTCTCGTTGATCGACTGCAATGGTCGGAAAGCCTAGCTGCTAACCCTCTTCCTCCTCTCTAGCATCTTTGAGCTGCAGGACCGCTCCTTCGGATCGTTCATCTCAATGTTCCTCTTTGGCCTCGGCATTCTGCTGGCGACACCGTACTATGCTTGGAAGTGGCGCTCGCCAATGACGATCTTCTTCACTTACGTTATTCCCATTCTGCCATTTGTGCTCGTCTTTGACGGCTGGATGTCGATGCTGCGCACGCGCACGCCAGAGGAGGTTGTGGAGCTGCTCAAGTCGTGTGGTGCTAAGATGGATGATGGCACGTCCACGTGGGAGCTGCGCAGTGGCATTGAGCACCATATGCCTGCCTTTGGCGATATGAACTGGATCATCTGCACCAAGAAGGCAAAGACGACAGCCTAGAGTGCAAAAACGAACTTCCCACGAGCAGAGTCAGAAACTGTCCTGAAAAAAAGAAAAAAAAAGCAAAAACAAAAAAAGGAGAAAAAATGAAATGACGTATGCCAGGAGCGTGGTGTTTTGGTACAAAAGTCTTTTTGTTGCAACTTTCAAGTATGTTATCTCGGTATATCGGTTTCTTTTCACGGCATTTACGACAAGTTTGGTTAAAGTTTCCAAGTCTACGTACAATACGTACATAATTCGAGAAATATCACCTTTCTGTCACGTACGGCCATAGATACTGGAAAGCACGGGATCCCGTCCGCTCTCCCCTAGTTAAACCAGTAATCGGTGGATTAGTAGTTGGGTCGGTGACGACCAGCGAATACCCGCTGCTGTACGTTTTTTTTTTTGTCTTTTATACTTTTTTTTTCTTTCTTTTGTTGATAGTCCTCTTTATTACTTGAGGAGGTTTAAACATGTAGAGACTGTATATAAGAAGCAAGTATTTTATATGCAAGTACTTAGGTACCTAGGTAGATTACGCACAACGCCCGTGGAGCATTAAACATGGCGAGGAGTTAAAAATGGTTCGCAGATAAAACGTTCATTGCCATTAATAGATAAACTGTCATCTGAACCCGACTATTTCGATCTCATGCCGGGCAGGGAATAACCAGGTAACAAGCAAAATCAAAAACCAAGACATATAAAAAGAGACCCTTTACCATAAATCCAGCCACGTAGAACATGAGAGAGGCTCTGCCTCTCTAGATGATGCTATCCCACCATGTGCAAAACGGGTATACTCCACACGATCCTAATCTTTTTTTTTTTTGGCTTTTGGATTTTTTCACCCCCCCCCCCCCCCCCCCT
>JAGKRZ010000183.1:0-45730 GCA_020002355.1 Intubia oerlemansii | reverse complement strand
AAAAAAAAAAAAAAAAAAAAAAAAAAAAAAAGAAAAGAAAAAAAAAACGAGAAAGAAATCAACGTAAGAAATGATGAGAGTCAAGAAAAAGGACGAATGACAAACAAGCCGATTAAAAAAACTCAAACCATAAAAAAGAACAAGTAAATACTGACACCTCGATTTACTGGTCCATGCGAGGTGCCCGACGTGCAAGAATACGCACATTGTCGACCAGACCCTCGACGAGTTCCTGGTAGGCATGCATCTCGCCCTTGACAGCACGACGACCCTGCTCAATCACAGCTGCTGCACCCAGCTCAATCTCGAGCTCGTGCTCCTTCTCCTCGCGCTCCATGGCCGCCTGAGCCTGGTCCAAGGAGCCGCCCGCTGCAACCTTGGCTGCGGCGGCCGTCACGCCTGTCGGCACCTTGTACGTCACTTGCGTCAGGTCGATCTGGTAATGGCTCTGGCTGTAGCTCAAGCGGTCCTTTTCGCGATCAGGGGCCCGCTCGCGCGCACGCTCACGCGACCAGCCAGCATTCGCCAACGCCGCCATCACGGCCTGCTCGAGCTCGTCAACGTCGCCTTCCCACGCCATTTCCAGGTTGACACTCAGCCGACAGTCCAGAGCGCTGTCGGGAAAGTGAATGTTAATGTCTCCGACACGCGCCTTGACAATCTTGGCGAGCACAGCATTCGTCTTCTTGTCGTACGTCACGCGCACCCGCACACCATGCCGGTGGTGCGCCGACAGCAGGTTGCGCACACACGCCGGTAGCCGCTGCTCCTGCAGCGCCAGCGGCAACTCAAAGAAACGGTCAATCTCGCGCCGGTGCTTGTAGACCACTGGCACGCGAGGCTTGGTGCGATTCGCATTGGCCGGGTTGCGCGCATCGGTCGCATACACCAGAGAGTTGAGGTACTCGTTGTAGGCCTTGTGCTGCACTTCGGTCATGCTGCTCTTGAAGAGGATACGGCCCGTTTCGTGCAGCAGACACTCTGTGGCCACAGGCAGCGCCACGCGCTGGTTGGTGTCCTTGCTGATCAGAGTGCCGAGCTTGGCCTCAACCTCGAATTGCACGCCTAGTGCCTCGATCTCGGCCATGTTCGGGTTGCTGACTACATTCACAAACAAAAAGTCTGCCACCTTGCGAGACAGATCCTCGTACGGTTTCTCACCCGTCACCGACTCCTCCCAGGGGCCCAGCAGTGCTATGCGAGACTCGTTGGCAGTCGGTGCGGCAGGCGCCGGGGCAGCTGCAGGAGGTGGATGGGCAGGCTCGCCGCCTGCTGCTGCGCGCGTTGCTCCCGGTGACTCATGGTTCGACGCATTGCGGCTATGGTGAGCAGCAGCAGCAGCAGCAGCGCTGTCACGCTTGCCATTGGCATGTCCACCGCCCGGCTTGCGAATGATCATGTTGGGGTTGGTCAATGGACCGCCGTTGTACTTGCGCGCCCACACGGGCACTTCTGTGTACCGAGGCCGTCTCGCTGCTTTGGGTGTCGATGGCTGTCGCACACCTGAACCATTCGTGGCATTGGGCGCTCTGGAACCTTCGAAAGGGGCCGAGCGACGCGCGTCACGTCGGTCGAGCTCGTCGGGGTGCATGTCGCGGTCATCGAGCTTGCGCTTGGAAGCAGCAGCTGAAGCTGAAGGGACCGTGTCGATATCCATTGGGGCCGCGACTGAAGCTGACGACGAGGCTGGACGGGCCATGCCACCACTGCCACTACCAGCGATGCTACCACTGGAGTGGTGAGCCGACTGCTCGCCTGGACGCTCGCCTAGACGCTCGCCGTAGCCGCCGGTGCTACTTGGCAGACTGGGCACACGCGTCTTGGGGCTCACGCTGGCGCTGGGTGCTCTCTCACTACGAGATTGGGACCGGCGATGTGAAGCTTCCGACGGCGCGCGTGGTGCAGGTGGCGCGTGTGTTGCGTACTGTCCTTGTGGCGCGTGCTGCGGTTGGTGTGGGTATCCGTAGCTAGATTCGCGCTGAACGGGGGAAGGTCGAGAATCGCGTGTGGCGTTGAGGTTTGTAGTTGACGAGGAAGACGAATGGGGAATCGATGCGGGAGCTGGAACAGAAGGCGAGGAGTAGCCAGCTGGCCCAGGCTTTTGGTAGGAGGTAGAGGGGGGTGGCGGCGCAAGAGGAAGGGACGACGAGGACACACGGTGCTGCAGAGGACTATTCGGCTGCGACTCGTGCGGATTGTGAGAGGTGTGTGAGCTGCGGCTGCTATGGGAGTTTTGGGGATTGTGAGGGTGGGTGGGCAGTCCCTGATGGGAGTGATGTTCTGGGTAAGGTGCTGCCGCAGTAGATGCAGCTCTTTGTTGTGTGGACAAAGGAGGGCCAAGAGGTGTTGGGGGCTGTTGCGATGAAGTGTTGTTGTTGTTGCGGCCAGGGTCAAAAAGTGGCTGCTGAGATTGCTCCTGCTGAGACTGCGGCTGGTATGGGCCCGCTGCCTGAGGTCCAGGAGGTGGGCCCTGGTGGTGTGCCACAACGGGGCTCGCCTGGCTGTAGGCCATGCCGTAGTGCTGAGACTGCGACTGCGACCGCTGATGCGGGTACGCCGAAGAAGGCGCACCACCAGGGCCACCATGACTGCCATGACCTCCATGGCTACCAGGGCCTCCGGGACCGCCGACGGGTGGCGTTTGCGGAGGAAGCTGCTGCTGGGGCTGCATATAAGGAGATGTACCCGGGGGAGGCCCACCAGCACCAGGAGTGCCCACCGAGCTCACGAAGCTGTCGCGATGGTGCGCGTAGGGCGTCGTGGCCGATTGGGGAGGGTATGGATGGTGCATCACCGGGCTGGAGGTCGATGCTGGTTGGGTTGGGGGGAAAGGGAAACCACCAGCGCCGCTGCTCACAGATCCTGAAGGCGTGTGTCGGTATGGTGACGGGCCAGTGTGTGACGCACTTGACGGTGACCGCATGTCACTGCCACTCAATGGCTGCAGCGGCGGCGGCACAGGTCGTCCTCCATAGTGTCCCGGCGGGCCATGAGGTCCTGGGTGGCCTGGTGGTCCTGGGGGGCCTGGCATGCCTGAGGGTGAGGGATAGGGACCTGCAGACGGCGGGCCATAGTCGGCAGACGCAATTGAATGACTGCGTGGTGACGCGTGCGCGGGAAAGCCATGAGAGGGGCCACCCTGAACAGGCGTTGACGGCTGCTGCTGTTGCTGCTGTCCTTTTGGTGCATTCGAGCTGCTCTCTTCATTAGAGTTGAGCATAGAGCTGAGGTTCATCATCTTGACGGCAGTTTAGGGGGGAAAAGACAGAGGCGGAGATCGCCGTCTGTCTTTTTAAATGCTCGGCTCGAGCGGCGATAGGATTGTTGTCTTCAGACGACGGAGGTGGGCGTGAAATCGAGAGCGATTGACGAGCGCGTAAAGTGGTTGAGTCGTGTCGAGGGGGGGCCGCTCCGGGGGGTCACCGTCGCATATATCGACTGGATTCATCCACGGAGCGCGAATATGGCCGAGAAAAAAAGAGATAAGGGACACCGAGAGGAGACGAAACACACGGAAAAATAAAGGCCGCACGTTTCGAGTTGAGAAGTAAAAGGCTTTCGACCACTGAAAAATGATAATCGCAACGTCTATAGGGAGATTTTGCCGGCGGGAACGCGTAAAGTCCGTGGCTGTTGGATATTATGCGCGGGCGTCGACTGTTTTGCGGTTGCGCGAAAAAAAAAGGAAGAGAAAAAAGATCGCAAGGATGGTGGACTTTATTGTCTTTGTCGAGAAGGGACATCAACAAAAAAGAAAGGGAGGCGCGGTGATGGGGGGAATTGTCCGGCCCCAAAAAATCGAGACAAAGAGCCAAGAGGCGCAATTGGCAGGTGCGGTCGGTCGCTCCTTCCCTTTCGACAATTCGTCAGGCGCTCCCAACCACAGCTAGTCGATGCTGCACGGCAGGCGCGATCAATCTCAATTGGGATAGGGAAGGCCCCGAGTGGCCGGCTGCTTGGCTGGATGCGCGGTGGTCGTTGTGTCGGTGTTGCGACCGAGAACAAAAATGGTTTCGCGATGGTTGGCGGGAAGGACAGTTGGCGATTTTTAATATCGAATTTTTTTAAAGCTTTGTGGAATTTAATTCCTTTTTTTTGGCCCTGTCGCCGTTTTGCAGTTTTTTTGGCGTCGGGGGATTTGGGCTTGCCTCGCGCTTGCTGTTTTGGGGCTGCTTGCGCCGGAAGGGGGGGAAGGAGCGCTTGGGCAATCCTGTTCTCAGGGGATTGAAAAGTGGAGAACCTGCTGTTTCTGTTTGCAAACACAACAGGCAACCGCGACGGCGGGAAGGAACGATGGCCGAGATACGGATTACGATGCGCTATCTCTTACGGGAGACGAGAGCACAGACAGCTATGGCCAGCTCTGGACCAACTTTGGCCAAGGACCAGATGCGCTATCAAACTGGGGGTTGCATACACGAGCGCATGTATGCAGGATTTGCGTCAGTAAAATCGAACAAAGCCTGCATTGCGCAATGGGGACCATGGGCACTTTTTCGTCTTGTCGACGCGATGCAAGGCTGCATGCGGAAATGGCCAATCACAGTCCACGCGTAATGTGATTACATAAGTGAATATCTATGACACGTGACCCGAACTGCGTTGTGCTGCAGGCACCTCTGGCGTTGACGTGGAAGCTACGCCGCGGCGATCCACTAGCGTGCCTGCTTCCATTTGCTTCTGCCAGGCACGCTGCTGCCACCAAATCCGCCAAAACCCACCAAATCGCTTCTGCCCACTGCTGCAGCATCGAGCTTCACCACATCATCACCAGCTGTTGTTGCCGTCACGCAGTGCCATTCGTGCTGCCTGTACGTGATTCTGTCTTTCTGCTGTTTCGTTTGAGACAGTAGTACACCCATTGCTTCACTTGTTTGCATCCTTTCGACTGTTCTCGCCTCCATCACCAAACACCAAACCCCGAAAAAAAAAGCTTCAAAACACCAACAAAAAAACATCATCACGATCTCGACAACCCTCCCATTGAGTCCGTGCAGTCTGCTCAAGATGCCTGGTCTTATCACTGCCTCGGGTGTCCTGGGCTTCCTGGCCGACGAGGAGCCCGAGCTCAAGGTGTTTGCCCTCAACACCCTCAACGACGACCTTGACACTGTCTGGACGGAGGTTGCTGGCGCTGTCAGCCAGATGTACGTTTTGCCATCCGTGCACCATCTTTTCGTTTTATTTCTATTTCTACCAACAGCCAGCTAACATATCCAGCGAGGCCCTCTATGAGGACGAAGAGTTCCCCGAGCGGCAGCTGGCCGCGCTCGTGCTCGCCAAGGTCTACTACCACCTGCAGGCGTACAGCGATAGCATGACGTTTGCGCTGGCGGCGGGCGATCTGTTCAAGCTGGACGCGCCGGGCGAGTTTGAGGAGACGATCATCTCCAAGTGCATCGACCAGTACATTGCAGGCTGCGTCGCGGACCGCCGCGTGGCCAAGCAGAGCGCCAAGGCGCGGCTGCCCTCGATCGAGACGGCGCTCGCAGGCCTCGACAGCCACACGCTCATCTCGCCGACGACGCCGTTCTCGCAGTCGACGCTGCCGTCCAAGTCGCTCCTGTCGCGGGACTCGGTCGATAACACCATCTTTGACCCGCTGGCCTCGAACCCGGCAGACGCGGCGGCAGCGGCAGCCCTGGCCGCCAAGAAGCTCCCCGACGAGGCAACGCAAAAGGCGCTCGAGCGTGTCATTGAGCGTCTGTTTGCCAACTGCCTGCGCGATGGTCGGTACCGCCAGGTGGTCGGCATTGCTGTCGAGGCCAAGAACCTCGAGGTGCTGCGGGGCGTCATCAAGCGCGCCAGCGAGGATGCCAAGTCGTCCGAGGGCAGCAGCGGCGCGGCCGACGAGCTCATGGACTACGTTCTGGCCATCTGCATGGACATTGTGCAGGAGCGCAGCTTCCGCACCGAGATCCTGCGTCTGATTCTCGACCTGCTGAGCGACATCCCCAACCCCGACTACTTTTCGATTGCCAAGTGCGTCGTCTACCTCAACGCCGACGAGGAGGCTTCGACGCTCCTGCGCAAGCTGGTCGAGAAGCAGGACGGCAACTCGCACGAGGCGCTGGCTGTCGCTTACCAGATTGCCTTTGACATGTACGACAACGGCACGCAGGAGTTCCTCGGCAAGGTCATCAAGGCCCTGCCCCAGCCCCCGGCGCCCAAGGAGACGGCCGCGGACGGTGCTGCTGCTGCGTCCAAGCCAGCCGCCGAGGCTTCTGGTGAGGCTTCTGGCGAGGCTTCGGCCGAGGCCACCGAGTCTGACCCCCTCCTGACCGACGACAAGACGGTGACGGACAAGTCGGATGGCGACGAGCTGGCGCCGGAGCTGGTCAAGGCGTATGCCAACATCCGCGACATTCTCGACGGCAGCAAGACGATCAAGATCAACGTCGAGTTCCTGTTCCGCAACAACCACGCCGACACGAGCATCCTCAACCGCGTGCGCGACTCGCTCGAGGGCCGCAACTCCATCTTCCATTCAGCCGTCACCTTCTGCAATGCCTTTATGAACGCCGGCACCACCCACGACAAGTTCTTCCGCGACAACCTCGACTGGCTCGGCCGCGCCGTCAACTGGTCCAAGTTCACGGCCACGGCCGCCCTCGGCGTCATCCACCGCGGCAACATCACCCAGGCCCGCAAGCTGCTCGAGCCATACATGCCGCGCGTCGGCCAGCTCACCCAGGGCAGCCCCTTCAGCCAGGGTGGTGCGCTGTATGCCTTTGGCATGATCCACGCCAACCACGGCGCTGATGCGCTGCCGTACCTGCGCGCCGTCTTTGACGCGGCCGAGGACGAGTACATCCAGCACGGTGGTGCTTTGGGCCTGAGTATTGCAGGCATGGCCACGGGCGACGAGGAGATTTTTGAGAGCCTCAAGAACGTGCTGCAGACGGACTCGGCCCTGAACGGCGAGGCCGTCGGTCTGGCCATGGGCCTGATCATGCTCGGCACTGGCAACGAGGCCGCGCTGCAGGCCATGTTTGCGTACGCCCACGACACGTCACACGAGAAGATTATCCGCGGCTGCGCGCTCGGCATGGCTCTGATCATGTACGGCCGCCAGGAGGGCGCCGACGTCATGATTGATGCGCTGCTCAACGACCCCGACCCGACGCTGCGCTACGGCGGTATTCTGACCGTGGCCATGGCCTACTGCGGCACGGGCAGCAACAAGGCTATCCGCAAGCTGCTGCACATTGCCGTGAGCGACACGAGCGACGACGTGCGCCGCATTGCCGTCATGAGCTTGGGTTTCATCCTCTTCCGCAAGCCCGGCAGCGTGCCGCGCATGGTTGAGCTGCTGTCCGAGTCGTACAACCCGCACGTGCGCTACGGTTCGGCCATGGCTCTGGGTATCTCGTGCGCCGGCACGGGTCTGGACGAGGCCATTGACCTGCTGGAGCCCATGATGAAGGACCCGACGGACTTTGTGCGCCAGGGCGCACTGATTTCGCTGGCCATGATCATGGTGCAGCAGAACGAGGCCATGAACCCCAAGGTGGCGTCGATCCGCAAGACGCTCAAGAAGGTGGTGGGCGACCGCCACGAGGACGCCATGACCAAATTTGGTGCTGCTCTGGCGCTGGGTATCATTGACGCCGGCGGCCGCAACTGCACCATTGGCCTGCAGACGCAGACGGGCAACCTCAACATGGCTGGTATTGTGGGCATGGCCGTGTTCACGCAGTACTGGTACTGGTTCCCCTTTACGCATTTCCTGTCGCTGAGCTTCAGCCCGACGGCGATTGTCGGTCTGGACCAGGACCTGCAGATGCCGAGCGTGCAGTTCCACTCGGCGACGCGCCCGAGCCTGTTTGACTACCCGCCGGAGCAGGAGGTCAAGGCGGAGGAGGGCCCTGCGCTGATTGCGACGGCCATCCTGTCGACGACGGCGCAGGCCAAGCGTCGCGCCCAGCGCAAGGAGCGCGCGGCTGCCCGCAGCGATAGCATGGATGTGGACAGCACTGCTACTCCGGCGCCGACCGTCCCCAAGATCCTGGCTAACGACGTGGATAAGATGGACGTCGACAAGGAGAGCAAGGAGAGCAAGGATGGCAAGAACAAGGCCGACAAGTCTGAAAAGGCTGAAAAGGCGGCCGACAAGGCGGACGACAAGAAGGAGGAGGACAAGGAGGAGAAGGCGCCCAAGAAAAAGGCCGAAAAGGAAAAGGTGGGCTACGACCTGCTCAACATGACGCGCGTCCTGCCTGGCCAGCTCAAGTACATCAGCCTGGCCCCCGCGGCGGCCGCACGCTACCGTCCCGTCAAGAAGCCGACGGGCGGTCCCCTCCTGCTCGTCGACACGACGCCTGACGAGCCCAAGGACCTGATTGAGGAGAAGCTCAAGAAGGTGACGATTGAGAGAGCGCCCGTGGCCGGTGCCAGTGCCGGTGGCGGCCGCTCGGGCCGCTCGGCCAACAATCTCGGCCAGAGCATGCGCATGCCTGCGGATCTGCGCCAGCTCCAGGAGCTTCTGGGTGCGCGTGCTGCCGCGGGCGCCTTTGGCGCAACCGGCGGTGGCAGCGGCGATGACCGCAGCGGCAGTGGTGCCGGAGGTGCCGGCGGCGCTGGTGGTGCTGCTGCGGGTGGTGCAAGCGCTGCATCGCGCGATAGCAACCAGCGTCTGGCGGATCTGCTGACCTCTGGTCTGGCGGATGGTCTGATTGAGGCTGGTCTCGGGGACGACCAGGCCGGCGAGGGTGCTGGCGAGGCTGCCGTCGTGGTGGCCGACGATGACGGCGAGGATGCCGAGGACGCTCCCGTCCCTGACGATTTTGAGTACTTTACCGAGACGGAGATGGAGGAGGAGTAGACGGGAGAGCGAGATGTAGAAGATATTGGGGGCTTCTGGTTTGGGTCAAAAAAGACTACTTTTTTTTTTGTGTTTCTCATTTGTAGCATTAATCCATGATATTTAAAAAAAAGGCAAAACGCTATATTATGCAAAGACGGAAGGCTCTAAGTAGGTAGATAGGTGGTAGACGTCTTTTTTCTATGTAAAGTAGGAAGTTCGGGAGGTCCTTCACTTTTTGAAACCGCAACCCTCGACACGGCCATCGCGGACGGTCACACGGTGCCATGCCGTCGCCAGGTTGCCGCGAACATTGTAAATGGCATCATGGTGCTCGGGCTGCGTGTTGTACGCGCTGTCGGTCGCCTTGACAATGATCTCGGACGATCCCGTGCCGGCCGCGCCGCCCTGCAGCAGCGTTCCCCGGTACACCCACCGCTTCCATGCCCAGTCGGGCCGGCCCCGAGCCATCACATAGTGGTTGCGCCGGGACTCGTCGTCGTCATAGTCCCGCGTCTTCTGGTCGAGCAGCTGCGCTTGGTCCCATGTGCGTCCTCCATCCAGGCTGACGTCCACGCGCACAATCTCCCGGCCGCCGCCCGAGTAGGCGTACCCGGCCACGGCCACAGGCGTGCCCGATGCGGCAGCCTTGGCAGCATACTCGGCGCCCTCCTTGCTCGCCCGCCACGCCGCCAGATCGCGCACGCCCGGAGGAGCCGGCGCCGTCGTCGGCGGAGACGATGCCACGGGCGCCAGCGAGGGCCACTTTTGCACGGCCCGCGCAATCTGCGATCTTCCCATCCAGAGACCCGTGATGGCGCTCGTCACCGGAAGCTCCTGGATGGCCGGGTACCGGTCCCAGTTGGGATGGCTGCCCTCGTTGGGCCCAAACAGCTTATAGTCTCGGCGCTGCCACTGGCTCGGCGACTCCTCGTCCGACACCACAATGCGCGACAGCCACTTGACCGAGCGCGCGGCCACGTAGCCCGGAACGACAGCCCGCAGCGGGAAGCCGTGGTCCCGCGGCAGAGGCTTGCCGTTCATGCCAAACGCCAGCAGCACGTCGCCCCGAGGGTCAAGGGCCACCGGCAGCGGAATGCTCGCCGAATACGCCTCCATGCCATTCAGCTGAACATGCAGACCATCGGGTTGCGGGAGGTCACAGTCGTTGTCCTCGTCGTTGTCGTTGTTTCCTTTGCTACCGTTGCTGCCATCCTTGGACGTCGGCGCTGCTGGCAGGAGACCTCGGCTGTTGGCGATCCGGAGACCGGCATCGGCCAGCACGTCGCGCAGATACACGCCCTCCCACACGGCATTGCTAATGGCACCCGTCCGCCACTGCAGACCATTCGTCGGTCCCACGGCCTTGCTCATGTCGCTGCGCCGGTTGCCCGAGCACTGCATCACGGCTGCCACGCGGTGCACCCGGAAACGCGTGCGCAGCTCCTGCAGCGTGTACTCGCGCTCTTCGCCATCGGGCAGCTCAATCGTCAGGCGATGCGTTTGGGCGGCGTCGTCCTCCACAGCGGGCACCCACATGTGGTTGCGAACATAAAAGAGCTCGTTGGGCGTCGCAAAGTCGCGCGCCAGCTCTGGCGCCGTCGGCTCTGCATTGCACGGCTTGGCCGTTAGCACAGACAGCCGCTTGTCGCGCACAGGGTCGTTGGCAAAGGGGTCTTCCACGCCCGTCTCGCCCTCGAGGGCAATCGGACGGCCCTCAGCATCGAGGTCGGCCATATCAACGAAACCAATCAGGTACGAGTTGAGAATGTCACGGACATGGGGCGCCTTGTGGATGGTGAAAATGTCCCAGTACGGGTCGATCGAGTGCCCGGCCGCGCGAAGAATCACGTCGCCGCCGGGGTGAGCTGCCACCCAGTCGGTAATGTCATAGACCTTGTCGCCCGACGTGACCCAGGGCGCGCCCGACGTGGCGTCGTGCTTGCGCACATCTGCCAGCCGGAACCGGGGGAGGTTCGGGTCGCGGCTGTCGCCAGCTGCCGAGGCTGGGCCGGGCGTCTGCGGCGTTTCGCTGTCGTCGGTATGGATGGTCGGGTCCGCTGGCGACTCTGTCGACGTTGCCTGACGCTCAGACGGGTGCTCGATTCTGACGAGCGATTGCGGCTGGACAAAGGCGAGCAGGAGAGAAAAGATGCCGGCTCCAGCATAGAGTGTCATTCGTGAAGAGCCATTTCTCCGCTGCTGGCCATTCTTGCTCTGCCGGCTGCTTTGTTTCGCGTCTTGACTGCGTGTTTCTGGTGGTTGTTGATTTTGTGGCCTGTGATTCGTGGCTAGGGCCCGTATCGATGTGTGAGTGCCGCGTCGGGAAGCTGTTGGGGCGCTCCGACATCTCTCGTGATTTGTAGGATTTGTTGACAGATGACGCGACACTTGGAATGTTCCAAAAGATCCGGTCTGTGCAATCTGACGCTCTGAAGAAAAGGTGTTTGCTGTAAAGGAGCCGAATTGGCTGTATCGTGTCAATGGACGGATAGCTGGCGTGGCCAGCCGCCTTGCTGCACGCGTCGCATTGGATGCCGTCGCAGCCATCGTGGGAGTTAAGAACAGCGGCGGGCGTAGGAATTGCTCTTTAGGGAAAAAGTCGGCGAAAAGATGCGAGGTCGTTGAGAAAGGGGCAATCCGTTGCAATTAATATTGTGACTCCTTTTGATGCGACCGCTCGGGCATGCGGTCTATGCGCTGAGAAAGGAAGGTGCAGGCGGAAGAAGAAAGTACCAGTTGACGGCTGTCGGCGCCGATTCAGGAAGGAGCGATGCAGGTTGGGATAAATAAAACGACAAGGAAGCGAACGAATGTTTGGAAGGGGGAAAGAGCGATGGAGATAGACTCATAAAAAGAGGCGAGATAGAGTGGACCTATACGAGACAACGTGTGTGACGTAGCGCATCCATTCGAGAGATGGTTGTGGCAAAACGGCGTCTACACGACATACATATCCGTCGATGGACAGGGAACAAGTTGCACTGATCTTATCTAAAGAATACGGATGTCCGCCGATTCTCACCGACAAAGCCAAACAAAAAAGTCACGAGAGTCTCACGCGCGCGTGTGATTCGCTCCTTCCTCCTGCCTCCCTGCGAACACTTGATCATGGGCAGGTGACGCACAAAATGGGGAAATCGTGGGCAAGAGCCAAAAAAGGTACAGCGCATGTGTCAGAGACGCGCCTTCCTATTTCGTGCCAAAGTGCCACCATTTTCAAAAGAAAGTCAGAACCTTTCTCATTTACATAACAGTTTTCCAATGCCAAATGGGAAAGGAAGGAGGAGAAGAGGGGAAGACCGGCGCCCGGGGCGGTAAAGGGGAGACAAGGCTTGGCCGATCCTTGCAGGCCGAGCCGTCTGCCTTGTCGGCGGTCGACGCTCTAGAACGGCAGCCGCGGACCCACTGCCGTACATAGTGCCGATGATTGCCGCTGTCCCATGACGTCGCAGGAAACGCGCGGGCCCAACAAGGTTAAGCGAGCTGTGGAGATAGAAAAGCAGTGTTTATAAAATACTAAATACACCATGACAGCAACGTCGATCGCAGCTTCCTCCTCTTCTCACGAGAGGACATTGATGAACGCCAAAAACACGCAAAAAGCTTCAAAACAAAGATATACATATATATGCAGATCGCTTCCATCCTCCCTCAGATTACTGGTACCGCACCGGCGCTGTGCGCTTTCTCGTCGACCGGCGCACGGCAACCGGCTCGGCAACCGGCTCGGCAGCCGGCTTGGCAGCCGATGGACCGGCGGCAAGTTCAAGTTCCGGTTCGGAAGCCGGTGACGGCACGGCCTTTTTCTTGGGCGTCTTGGCCTTTTTCGGGGCGCTCTTTTTGGGAGCTGCCTTTTTGGGGGACTCCTTTTTGGGGGACTCCTTCGGGGACTCCTTCGGTGACTCCTTCGAAACCTTGCTCGGCGTCTTGGGCATCTTCTTCTTCTCCCGAATGACAATCTTGCGCTTGCCGGTCGGATCATACGGGTCCGCCCGCCACTCCGGAGCCGCCGACTGCCGCAGCGTATCGTCAAACTCATCCGAGTCATTGGCGGCATCGACACGGGCCTGGCGGCGGTCCAGACGGAACGTGGAGTCGGCCGGCAGCTTCTTCTTTTTCGACGCGGGCGTCGCCGCGCGGACAGGAAGCTCAAGCTCCTCGTCGTCGGCGCTGCCTCTGTCGTCGCCAACATCAGCCCCTGGGCGGTAAGAGGGATCGTGGTTCTTCTTGGCCGGCTTGGTCTTGCGCCGCTTGGACGGACGGAGGCCGCTGTCGGGGCTCTCGAGGACGGTGCCCTCCAGGCTGTGGTCGGCCTCGTCGTCTTCCTCGTCGGACGAGCCGGGCTCGTACAGCGGGTCGTCTTCCATGCGGGCGCGGAACTTTCGCTTCTGCGACGCGGACGACAGGGGCGTGATAATGCCCGAGTTGACGGGCGCTTTCTTTTCGGCGGCCTTGACTTGGACTGTGGCGTTTTCGCCAGCGACGTGAATGGGCGCCTCGTCGCTGAGTTCATTGTCAGCCATGTCGGCCATGTCATCGATGTCGGGCATGTCATCCAAGTCGACCATATCGTCCATGTTGTTGACGGCGCCCATGTTTTCCGTGTTTTCGATGCCGCCCATGTTTTCGACGTTTTCCTTGTTTTCCAAGGTTTCCAAGGTTTCCAAGGTTTCCAAGGTTTCCAAGGTTTCAATGTCATCGTCGTCCAGAATCTCCGTCTGCCCGATTTCCGGGTAAGGAATGTCGCCCGAGTCGTCGAGATAGAGATTGACACGGCCCATCATCCTGTACGGCTCATCATCGCTGAGGATGATGGTCTCGGCCTCCTCGTCGTCGCTGGGGATGATGGCCTCACCCTCGTCGAATAGCATCCCGGCGTCGGGGAACACGAACTGCTCTCCTGTGGCGACATTGTACAGGTTGCCGAGGGTATCCCGCAGCCGCTTCTCCTCGTTGGGAGTGTAGACAGTGGGCTTGAGGACCGCTGGCGGAGGACTATTTTGGCTGTTTTGAATGAGCAGCTCGTCGACCAGGCGCTGATGCTGCTGTCTGCGCTCAGGGCTGATGCCATTGATGCCGTTGTTGGCAGGTCCAGGCACAGTTCCAGAAGCGGCTCCAGAAAAGGTTGGCCGCGAGGGGTAGGCCTCCATGAAGGATGTCAAAAAGTTGTCGACATCAGCCGCTTCTTGCTCGGCATTGTACTCCGAGCCGGCGTCATCGGCGGACCACAGCTGGGTGCTATTCAAGTGGTGGTCGTTCAAGAAGGACAGGGGGTTGGAGTCGGCGGACAGGGTACGCGACCGATGGCGAGGGTGCCGCAGCGGCCCGTTGAGGTCATCGCTCGGCAGTGTCGGGTGCGGCAGGCCGAACCAGCACATGGCCAGCCAGACCGCCACGACGGCATGCCGCCGGTTATGAGAAGCAGCCATGGATGGCAGGTAGCTGCTGGTATCCATGTTGTGGTACTTTTGGGCGAGCTTGGACTGTATGTCATGGAGAGTGCGGTCCTCCTGCGGCGTCACGGCAAAGAGCAGAGAGCGCTCGTGCTCTGTGAAGCCGACACTGTTGACGACCGTGAGCAGGCGCTCAGCCAGAGCAAAAGAGTCGTCTGCTCTGGCCGGGTCAACAAGAGCATCCAGCTGGCGTTCAAAAGAAGCGGCGCGACTCTGAAAGATGGGGTCGTCGCCGCGAATAGCTGGTCGAAGACGCTTGTAGGCCGCGCGGTCGGCCTCGACGCTGGACATGTCGATATGGCTCATTGCTGTCATGTAAAGAGTATGGTAAAGTGGAAGGTAGAATAAAAATAATCTAAAAAAGGGGGAGTCAAATGAATGATTTCAAATGGTGGATGGTAGAGGTTTTGCATAATCTAAATTATCGAGTCTTGCGATGGAAGACATGCCCCCTTTTTGAATATCATCGCGAAGCCCATCCCATGGAAATTGCATCGATGTGGTATTTTTGTCGTTTCCGAATGCAGCATATTCGATTGTGCCATGTCCAAAAATACACTCTTTTTTGTCAAAGGCATTCTTGCATGGTGGTTTGTGGCGCCTTGTGCAATGGTTTCTTTGTGAGGCTGCAGGTGAACAATAGAGGAATTGCATGCGACAAAGCAGGCGGCGAGCAGCGACAGTAGCGGATACATTTAGCCATTTTTATCCTTCTTTATGCATATTTTCTTTATATCGCATTGTGCTTCTTTCACGCTTTCACTCTTTCACATATTTTCATTCACATTTTGCATCGCTTTCATCCTCTTTCATGACTTGTACGAATTTCGCCGCATTATACGAATCACGTGATATCACAACCATATAGTACCTACGACTTCTCAGAATAGTAATAATAATAGTAATAGATTAAGGCGACTAGAGCAAACTAGATATCAAGTGATCCCTAGAGATCAGGCGAGGTAGAGTGATGGAGAGAGCATGTGTGAGATTTCTGGATTCCGAGCAAGATTGCGACAGAAAACAAATTTTACACGGTCTGCTTCTCGTTGGTCTGGACCTCCTGGACCTCGGCGTCGACCTCCTTCTCGACGGCAGCGCCCGAGTGAGTGGGAGGAGCAGCACCGATGACCTGGATGAGCATGTCGGTGAGACCAATCTCGCGGTTGATCTCGTCCATGCGCTCAAAGTCAGCCTGGGAAGCACCCTCGGAGCCAAAGACCATGTCCATCTCCTCGAGCGTGAGACGCTTCGTCTCGGGAACGAAGAACCAGATGAAGGCGGCGCCCATGTAGGTGAGCAGGCCAAAGATGATGTAGGTGCCGTAGCCGATGCGGTTGAGCATGTCGGGGGTGACCTGGCCGACGATGAAGTTGTTCATCCAGTTGCTGGAGGCACCGAGCGACACACCGTAGGGGCGCGACGACAGAGGCCAGATCTCAGCGACGATGATCCAGGCGCAGGGGCCCCACGAGTAGCCAAAGTGGATGACAAAGAGCCAGACCATGACGACGGCGGCCCAGCCGGCAGCGCTGTGGGCGGCCCAGTCGCTGCTGTCGCGGGCGACGATGACGGCGATGATGATGTGGCAGGTGGCCATGCCGAGGGCGCCGATGGTGAGGACGGGCTTGCGGCCGAGACGGTCGACCCAGAGGACGGAGGGGATGGTGGCGATGAACATGACGATGCCGACGACGCCGGTGGCGAGCAGCGAGGTGGTGTTGCCCGAGAGGCCGAGCTGCTGGAAGATGGTGGGCGCGTAGTAGAGAATGGCGTTGACGCCGGTCCACTGCTGGAAGAACATGGTGACGGTCGAGACGACGACGCGGCGGAACATGGAGCGGGTCTTGAAGAGCGAGCCGATGGCGACAAACTCGAGGCGGAACAGGTTCCAGGCGGTGGGCTCGCGGTACTGGGGGAAGTGCTCGGCGACGGTGCGCTTCTCAAACTGCGACTGAGCCTTGATCTCGAGGAACTCGAGCGAGATGAGCTCGTGGTCGATGGGCAGCTTGCGCAGGTTGCTGAGGACGCGGCGGGCATCGTCCTCGCGGCCGTGGTGCAGCAGCCAGCGCGGCGAGAAGGGCATGAAGATCATGCCGACAAAGAGGATCAAGGCCGGGCCGAGCTGCAGGCAGATGGGCACGAGCCAGGCGGCGTCGGTCTGGTGGCCGAGCGTGGTGCCGCCGATGTAGTTGGTGCCGTAGTCGATCCAGAAGGAGACCATGATGCCGAAGCAGATAGCCAGTTGCTGCAGGGCGACCAGGGCACCGCGCACCTCGGGCGGCGCGACCTCGGAGTTGTAGATGGGAATGATGCAGGCCATCGAGCCGACACCCATGCCCGTGATGAAACGACCGCCCAGGATGGACGAGAAGCCGCCGCTGACGGCCGTGGCCTGGATCACGACACCAATGACAAAGACAGTGCAGGCCACCAGGATACCGTACTTGCGCGACAGGACCTCGGCCAGGAAACCAGACATGAGCGTGCCGAACCAGGCACCCAGCTCGAGAATGGCCGTCAGCCAGCCCTTCTTGGTCTGGTCGGCGTTGGGGTCAAAGGGGTCGTAGTCGCCCATGTGCGACTGGAACGACGGCATGGCCAGGACACCCGAGAACATGCCCTGGTTGTAACCGTAGAGCACACCACCAATGCAAGCAAAGCAGGCAATGGAGAAGACGTGGAAGTTGGTCAGAATGGCACCAGCGCCAGACTTGCCCATAATCGCCTGACGCCGCACCAGCGCGGCGTCGTAGGCGGTAGCACCACCACCTCCGGGAGCCATTGTTGATGATTTCTTTTCTGTTGTTTTTTTTTTTGTGTGTTTTTGTTGTGGTTGTAAAATGGGGTATTAAAAAAAGGAAAAATAAAAAGAAGGGTGTTGAAGTGAAAAAGGCTTGACTTGACACTTGGGGTGTTGCTTGGTCGGATGGGGATGCCAAGAAAGAAGACAAGACGAGGAACACAAACAAGAAAAAAACAAGGCCCTGCAAGATGGGAACGGTGCAGAGATATATGAAATATATATACGAAAAAAGGAGGAGGCGAGGGGGGTGGGAGGAGGGTGGTTATGGCGAAAGAAGGACGAGAACGCGGGGGAATGACAGGGAGTCCACACGAGAATATGGAGTAACTACGAGTGTACGGAGTACGGGTTGGACGCGTTATGGAGTACGGAGTACGGGGGATGTGCCAGGAAAATCGCAAATAAGGGTTAGAGAAGACCACATGGTGGATGTGCATGTAGAATATTCAACCAATGCCGGCTATTATCCCCATTGCACCGGCTGATGTCGAGAAGAGAAGGCTAAAAAAAAGAAGAAAAAGAAAACGAAAAAATAGAGCAAAAAAGTACCTCAAAGTACATGTTGAGCCCAAAGGGGCTTTTTGACTTTTGCCGTGACGGGGGGCTGGCGCTACGGGTCTGGATGGACGAGCAGGCAAAGAAGTTGCCATTGGTGGTACTCCTACTATGCAAGGTATGTACATATACCCGTTACATTATTCCGTACATTGCGTGCAGGGGTATTGGGAGAAAGCGGGACTGGGCGGTGTGGTACTGCGAGTACTCGCACCCAGATGCGTCTCCAAAGCCGGGGCGGCGTCAAAAGCGGTCTAAACGGCTCAAAAAAAGGGCTGTGGCAGGGCATGTGTCACGCTGCAATCGGGCAGGGAGTCCGAACCGTGTAAAGATATCTTTTGTTGTCGTGTGCGTACATGTACATGTCCGAGTATCTCGTACGAGTGAATAAGATACGGAGTACATACTCCCTGCCCTGAAATTCCTGCAAAAGCACTACACCAATAATGGGGTGACAGGCCCGTCCACGTCCGTCGACGGACCGTGCTGCGTGCAAGGATGCGGGATAAAATGAAACGGAGATGAAGGGTGTGACTCGGGTTGACTCGTACTGCATTCGTCGATGGATGCGAGCAGACAAAAGAGAAGAAGGGAAAAAGAAAAAAAAAGACGCGATGGCGTTGTATTTTTTCACGCGTTTATCTGCAGGTGCACTCATCGTGCATTTCACCAATGCAAAATGAATGGAATATTTACATGTATATGAGGCACACGATGGATCAACTTATTGGCTATTCGGGTTATTTGGGTGGTTTGGTTTATTTGGGTGATTTGGTTATTCGGGTTATTTTGGTTATTTTGGTTATTTGGATGGTTCAAATTATTCGAGTTGCTCGAGTTGTTTTAGGTTGCTTATGGCTTGTTCATCACCCCATCCCATTTCAATTAGAGTTTGGGGACTTTATAAGCTCATTCTTTTTGCAGTTATCCATTCATTGGTGGATGAAGTGCTCAAAGTACAGGTATGATGTCTTTATGTCTTTTGACAAGTACGGAATACAACGTGACGATGCTGCTAAAAATGATCCAAAGTTGGTTCTTGTCTAAGTTGTTTCTTTTTCCTTTTTGTTCTTTTCTTCTTTTGCCCCGGGGACTTTGGTACCTGGACATGTATCCTGCGTGTCCTTCTTTCCATCTTCTGGTGGCAGTTATGCCAAGATTTTCCATGCCGTCTGCGCTACGGCGTCATCTCCGATGATCGTGGCCATGGTCCAGAAACTACATACATAACTCTTGCGTCGTACATCTTTACACAAACGCAAAAAAAAAATAACGTGTACGTCGTACATGTACTCCTGTACTGTTTTTTTTTTTTCGGATTATCGTCAGAGCAAAGATATGCCGTATGCGGATGTATTCGCACAGAGGAAGGGATCATCCAAGGGGGGGAGAGGGGAATAGTGACGGAAAAAAAGGACTTGCCTCTTTGCGGGAAGTGATCGCCCGTGCGGAGAAAGCTACTCGAGTCTCCGTAGAATGGAAAAAAAAAAGCCAACGTCCACATGGACGGGAAACACAATTAGCCTGAATGCAAAACGAAAAAAAGGAGAAGAGGCGAGAACAGAAACGGAAACAGAAACAAGAATGCTAGAGGCGAGACCGGGGCTGTGGCAACATATCACATCTTTTTTTTATTTTTTTGATGGTCATGCAATGAGATATGTATACATGTACATGTACTACGACTCTGCATGGTGCTCTACTCTGTATGGTTAGAGGTATCGGGAGATGAGGGAGAAAAAAAAGAAAAGAAAAAGGAGCGAATAGATCCAAAGAGAGCAGCCGCAATTTGGCACGGCAGGTGGACAATGACAGTAAACCTAAGTGAAAGAATAGGGCGGAAAAAGAAATCAAAATTTGAAAGAGCAATGAAGCAAAAGAGGTGAGGCAAGGGTGCTCAAAGAGGCAGCAAAATGGGAAGGGGTAAGAGTAGTCACACGAAACAAAGGCGAACCAGAAAAGAGAGAAGCCAATAAAAGAAGAAAATTAAAAAGAAAAAAAAATTAAAAAATAAAGGACTAATGGCCCAAGTACGGAGTACATGTGCCCCAAGAGGAGGCAAGAGTTTTAAAAGGAAAAGGGTGGAGAGGCGTTAGCCCCAAGCCGAGATTGCGCCCATTGGATGGGGTAAAACGTGGGGAAGGGAAGAATGGAGTAGGGGGCCCCATGGGTAAAATGGTGGGTGTAAAGACGGGGGAACGGCAGGCTAAGACGGGGAGGAAGAGGGAGAGGGGGGGAGGGGGAGGATGAATGGTCGTAAAAACAAGAAAGGACAAGTGCATGGGGCGGGCTGTGGAGCAAAGGATCTTTCTTCTTATTTTTTTCTTTTTTTTTTGGTGCTTGTTTTCCTCGGCCGACGGCTAGAGGAAAAAGGATAAATTGTCTAGTTCAAAAGTGAACTGTTGGTTACTGGTTACATTTCCTAAAATAAAAAGGACTGAAACAGAATGAGTTTTTCCTGCCAAAGAAGAACAGGAACTACGCTTACAAAAAAAAAAGACGGCCAAAAAAAGGGGCGCGTCACCAGAGTCAGAAAATTTGTGAATAGAAAACAGACACAGCAAAGACGCATACGAGTAAAGAGAGGCAGGAGATGAGAAATAAAAATCAGGCTGCCCATGAAAAGCCTACCACGGGCAATGGCCGACCGACAACAGCCGGCACCTTATCGGGCCGTTTTTGGCTCTTCCCCCGCTTCTCCACTTCCAGCGGCAGCATACACCACGCGAGCTTGGCAGGTCACCTGTACTCCGTACATGGTACATGGTACACGTACATGGGTGTGAGACGCCTGTATCCCATGTCGTTTTTTAATACGGGTCTCAGGCTCGGGCGAGTGGCTGTTTTGACTGCGGTCGATTTGCCACGTGAATGGGAGCTCAGTCAGTGTTCACTGCCATTATTTCTGTCTTTTGCCGGTAAAATGAGACTCACGAGTACTCGTATGTTTCTTTCTTTCTTTTTTGGGAAGAAAGAAAGCCCATTTGATGGCCATTTTTACCGGCAGATGACTCTATGCAGTATTGATCGGTAGGATTCTCACGTGATTGCGACGGGCGAGTGGCGTGTTTCAAATAGCCAAAAGAGGCAAAAATGAAATGAATCAGTGAAATCGTGAAAACCCTGAGGGAACAGCTGATATTTTTCAATAGAGGGCAAAGTCAATAAACACAAACCACAAACTCTCCATTAAATACCAAAACTATCAAGAGAAACATGTCTGGTTCATTCACATGCAAAAAATTGACGTCAAACTCGAAAGCTCTAATTATTTAAGATTTAGGAATATTGAAGAATGAGTGGCGTAAAAAGCGCAAGGGAATTCCCACCCAAGTTGAAATAAACCCTGAGAAGAAAATATCACGGAAGTCATGTATAATAAGGAAATAGTTGCGAGTAGAAAAAACCAGCAATAGACACAAACCGAAGCCCACATAGACCGGCGATACCCGTTCGCGCCTCGCCTCACCCGGCCTCAACTCCGGGTCCCGTTTACAGAGTACGGAGTATATCACCGCCCGTCTAACAGCGATTACCTCACGGCGGTTCTCACGGCGGTAAATCCTCGCCAGCCTGTTGTGTATCACGTGACAGTCGGACAGTCGGCTGACGGCCATCACGATCTGCCAAGACCGATGCAGAGCCTTGTCATCACGACATGCGCGTACCCACATGATATTGCACGACAATAGCGCTTTGCAGCAAGCGCTGTCAATACTCCCGTTACTCTTTTCTTTTGGCAAATTCTCGGCGGTAAGCGACTGGATATGCTGCTACGAGATGAACTCTTGTCAGACGCTTGGAGGCTCAATACGAGTATGTAGCGGTACAGACGTTGGCTGTGGTTTTTGGTGCATTCCAAGGTACCCATACAGCGCTGATTGCCGCTCTATAGCCTAATGCGGAAGGTGACCCATAATTACCCATATAAACTGTCCAATAGATCAGATGATTGATGATAATGTACTCCTCACACAATATTAGCAGAGAGATACATACCTCATCAGGCAGGGTTCGGGCAGTAGCGCCGGCTTTGTCGCGCGCTTGTTTTTTTTTCTTTTTTTTTTTTTCTCTTTGGCTTACGTTTGTTGTGTAAGTTGACGACATGCGGCTGCGTGAGATGACACTGCGAAAGCCAGAAGAAAAGGAACACATCTAGCCGCCCATCCTGCGCAACGGCGTCCCTTTTATTTATATTGCAGGTGTGTACGGTTTCAAAAGACAGCCAAAAATGGAACGAGACGAGCAGTCATTTGCTGTTTTATTGGTGTGTCCAATTTTGTGCGCATAATTATCAATATTTTTTTTAGGTATATTCACTTTTTTTTTTTAAAAAAAAATATTTTTAAAAAATCCCAACATCAATATTTCATCATGGACGTTCCTGCAGCGTCTGCAGCGCATCGATATACCCCGTCATCTCGGGGCTTTCTTATGTTGAACCCTCATGCATTGATACTCGGCGTACCTTGCAGATATGCAAACACTTTTATTTTTTATTTTTTTCAATTAAAACCTATCAGCAACCTCTCCCCTACATCTCAAATGAATACATCTACATCGCCTGGCTGCCTCTTACCTAGCCGCCGGTCAGACCGTGTGGCCCCCTTGATCTTAATAGACGCCGGCCGTGGCCCCTTTTTAGACGTCTGGCGTCTCTCGTGGTCGTCGTCGGTCTGTTCTCATCCAGCCGTCTGCCGCCCAAAGGGCTCCTGTCCCACAACAACGTCAAGACAACCGCCGCATCGTATACAGATTCTCTTTGATTTTCCTACTGGAAGCATTCCTTTTGCAGCCTTCTGACCCTCCTTGACATTCCTTTTGGTATTCTTTTTTTGACACGGCCATGTTTCAGTTCATCGCCTTTACCTCCACAATCCGGCGGCTGTCAACTTTATTTTGTGTCTCTTGATCGTCCCGTCCTCCACAGTTCTTCTCGCCTGTTTCATCGCATGTTTATTTTTGGATCATCTTGTCGTTTCAAAGACTCCCTGCATCATCGAAGATTTTTGTCTGGTAACTGTTCGTCAAGTCGTTTGATCTCCTTTTCCACTTTGCCGCGGAGGCCATGGCCAGAGGACAAGGCCTGGCTCGTTTCACTTAAAAGAAGGCCATTTCTCGTCTTATCATTTCCCATCCCATCATTCAGTCTTTCCAATCCTTTCACAACATTCCCTTTTTTCACTCTCTCGTCGGCTTTTGTCGTTTTTTTCCTTTTCATATTTTTCATTATTCTCAATCATTTCCTTCCTATCATCGTTTCCTTGACATCTCTCTTTTAGATTTCCTCACGATACCCATCTACCGCTCGTTTGATACGAGGTAGCGTCTCCTTTCTTCCTCATTCTGAGCCTTTCCTTTTTTTTATTTTTCCTTGTCTCCATATCAACTTCCACCGACCCCTTAATATACTTTTGCCACAATGCCCAGACTTGGCCGCAACCCAGCATCTCCTTCCTTTGCCATGCCCCCTCCTCTGGACACGTCCCAGGCCGGCCTCAACTACTACCGCGAGGCCGCGCCCGCCCGGTCTGGCCGCGTGGGTCCTCTTGCCACCGGCCGAGCAGGCGGTAGTGCAAATGCCGGCAGCGAGGCTGCTGGCCGCAGTGGTGCAGGCGCCACGCACGGTCACTTGCGCAAGAGTAGCATGCAAGAAGCCGCAGCTGCAGCCACAGCGGCCACGGCCCATGGCACAGACTACTACGACACTCTGGGCGACGACCAGACGGCCGGCAGCTGTGGCATGGTCGGCCACCACCAGGCCATGTACCACCAGCAGACACCGACGGCCACAGTGCACGACGAGTTTGCCGTGGGTCCTCCGCTGCACATCGGTCCAGGCGCACTGTACAATGTCAATGGCAACACGACAGCTACGACGACGACGACGCCCACGGGCGGCCATACCGTGGCCCGGCACGGATACATGCAGTCGATGCACGGGTATGGCGGCGTGCAGGATGTCGAGGCCGATATAGGCGTTTATGTGCAGCCCGTGCAGGGCCTCCATATGGTGCCGCCATCAGCAGCCTCATCATCCGCCTCAGCAGCATCAGCAGCGGTCATTCCACCGCTGGCCCCGGGCCACAACCCAGCGCCCAACAACAACAGCAACAACAACATCCCACCGCAGAGCCTTCGTCCATCGTCGGGAGCATGGAGCCCCAGCGATGACCAGAGACTGCTGCAGGCGCGCGCGAGCGGCGAGAACTGGACGGCCATCCAGGTGCACTTCCCGGGCAAGACGCCCAATGCCTGCCGCAAGCGCCACGAGCGGCTGCTGGAGCGTCGCAATACGGACTCGGACGACGTCGGTTCGCGGCGCTTTGAGGTGATGGCGCGCGAGTACATGATGATGCGGCGGGAGATTTGGCAGCCGCTGGCGCAGCGCACGGGCGAGAAGTGGACGACGGTGGAGCAGCGGTGCATGACGGCCGGGCTCAAGAACATCCAGAGCGCCTCGCGGACGGCCAACAAGCGGGAGCGTGTCGAAGGGCGGTACGCGGCAGCGGCAGCAGCAGCCATGGCTCCCAGTGGTCACGTTGGTCACGGAAGCCTTGGTGGCCGAGGAGGCCGGGGCAGCAGCGGCAGCGATATGGAGCTCTTGGAAGCGTCGGCGTCGTCGCCCAGTGGGAGCACGCCCGGAAGCGCAGGCAGCGGCAGCGGCAGCCATGCTAGCCATGGAAGTCATGGCAGTCATGTCAGCCATGTGAGCCACGCAAGCCATGCCAGTCACGCAAGTCACGGCAGTCTTGGCAGTGTTGGACAGCCGCGGCAGTCTCACCCTCAGGCATATGCCTACCAGACAGGAGCCGCGTCGACATCGCCGTCCTACCATACGGCATACTACGGCACGGCCTCGGCGATACCAGCGGGAGGCAATGCCGCTTACATGACACCGCAGACGGGCACCCTTGATCTTCCGTCTATTCGCACATGATGTTCTTTTGTCTACTTTACCCCTGCCAATTTCTTTGGTTCTTCCACGATACTGTATGACCGGCCCATTTTTTACTTTCTTTTGCCTTTTCTTTTCTCTTTTCCTTTACGACTTTCTCTGCTTTAGCAAAGCACGCAGGGCGTTGGGCGTCAAGTCTTTTTTTTCTCTTTCTTTATTTCTTTCTCTCTTTTGACTGTGGTCTGGCGTTCCGGGGAGGCTTTCATGTCTTGAGCGGCATTTTTGATTTTATTTTTTTAGGCTTGTTGCTTTTCCATTATATTTCGCCATTTTTGTTCATGGACGCAAAATGACATATGCTATATCCTATCGTACAGAGATGTTTCGAGATGATGCCGGCGTGACGTTCCTGTTGTTGCTGATTTTGTTATTTGCGTCTTCCCACTCGTCTTCGTCTTCATCGTCATACTCGTCGTCTTCGTCGTCCTCGGGCTGACCAAAGACGGCATGCGATACGCGCGTCCAGAGACCCTTCTTCTGCAGCAGGGCCAGCACCATAATGGCCGGCAGGTGCCACACGCTCGCCCAAAAGAGAGCACGCGCCGAGCCGCGGTGGCCCTCGAAGCGCCAAAACTGCACGGCTTCGCGCAGCAGCCACAGGTTGACGGGCAGGCTGGTGACGGCAAAGCTCCACGAGGTGACGCCGGCGGCGCAGAGGCCGATGCACAGGGGCGTGAAGACGGCGGCGTAGCGCAGGGCGACGCGACCGTTCTTGGCCGGGTCGACCCAGGCGAGCATGCGCAGGCCGGCGCGGCGGTACTCGTCGCGGACGGCCCAGGAGAGGGCCATGAAGTGGGGGAACTGCCAGGCGAAGAGCAGGGCGGCCAGCACCCAAGCGCCGGCGCTCGAGCCGTCGGGGGCAAAGAGGAGAGCGCGGAAATCGTTGCCGTTGGTCGTGGTCGTCTGCCCGGCGGCGGCGGCCCAGCCCATGAGCGGGGGGATGCCGCCGACGAGGGCGCCGACCCAGGTGTTGGCCACGGAGAGACGTTTCATGGGCGTGTAGACGCCGGCATAGAGGGCGATGTTGCCGAGGCCGAGAAAGGCGACGGTCGGGTTGACGCCCCACTGCAGGGCGGCGACGCCGGCGACGCCGCAAACGACGGCAAAGGCGAGGGCGGTCCTGCGGCTGACGAGCATGCGGACGAGGGGGCGGTTGCGCGTCCGCGACATGCGGGCGTCCGTGTCGGGCTCGTACAGCATGTTGAGCGAGTTGGCCGAGGCGGAGCACAGGGCGGTGCCGACCGTCAAGAAGGTGAGGGTGAGCGGCGAGAGGGAGGGGGGAGCAGCGGCACCGGAAGCAGCACTGCCGACAATGTCCGGTGACAAAAACTCGGGCACGGGGTAGAGCGCATACGGCGCCATGGCCGTGAGGACGACGAGCACGGTCAGCCGCGGCTTGGTCAGGGAGAGCAGCGACGAGGCGACCCGACGCAGGGATGTTTTTGGCTGTCGCGCAGCCATGTCGGCAAGAACGGTGGCCGAGTTGGTGAGGAGGTCGGGGGAAGAAGAAGAGGAAGAAGATGGATCAGCAAGGTTGGCGGCTTCGAGCCGCGCCTGCCGCCTCGCCGCTTGTCGTCGTCTGTGCGGGAGCTCATTCTGCTGTGATGGAGAGGGCGAAGGGTTCGGGAACGAGCCAGGACTCAGGCCGGTGATGCGCTCGAGGAGGCTGTTGGAGAGAAAGTAGCTCTTGCGGAGGTACTCGTCGGGTTGTGATTCGGGAGACTCGGCGGCGGCCGGCGGACTGCCGACCGTCCGTCCTGTTGCCAATGGGCGCCATATCTGAAAGAGGGGGGTTGGAAGAGACCTTGAGCAAGGCCCACAGACTCTCTTAATGACCGTCGTCGTCGTCGGCCTCGCCCATCTCAGGCCGGCGCCGGCCCCGGCGAGGCCCCGGAGCAGCGCAGCGTGTCCCGGCGGCGGCATGATGTGCGCGCTGCTCAGCCGCAGCGATGCATTGTCAGGCCCAAATGTCTCTCGATGATGTCTGTCGTTTCGCTCTGGCCCCCCTAGTCACGTTTCCCAATGGCCTCCCGTTTCGTCTCGTTCGTCGAGGTCGTCGCGTAGACTCGCAAAAAAGTGGCGTGTCGTCCCAACACGACAAAAACGGCCCGGTCGGTCGTCGGTCGCGCCTGCAGTTTTTTTGTTCGCGGGAGGTCCATCGGCCAATCAGGATTACAGATTACAGGGATGGATGCAGATGGGGCACTACAGAGCCGCAGACGGTTTTCATTGGCCAGAAACCAACAGCTCCATAAGATCAGGTGAACTATCACGTGCATAATTGTAGCCACATTTCATGATGTTTACAAGAGATTGAGAATGGTTGATCTGGTGAGGCAGACGGCCATTTTAAAGTGTTTAAATTTTTTTTACATTGTGTGTTCACGTGACGACGGTATACAAGATACGGGAATTCAGAGAATGCCATTACGAGATGGAGACGATGGCGAGGACAAAAACAATTGACAAACCGGAAAGCAATGTAAAACGTGGAAACGTAAAAAAGGACGATTAGATACGGAGTAGACATGCATGGCCATAGCTGAGCCAGGGGGGCTATGTTCTGCAGACTTACCCGATTGGAAGGATTGCCGTTTTGGGACATGCCAGGGAAAGTGCCTATCGATACGCATATGCCGTTTGCGTGGCGCATCTAGAGTTTATATACTCTGGACTGACAATGGGCCGTATAAAATATCATTTATTCTATATGACCCATAGATATATTGACGGGCAAGACGTATTAGACGTATTAGACGTATTATTTCTGAGACGCTCGGATTCGTATGGCTCAAGGGGGTCTAGCCGTGTTGATGACAGTGGGACGCGCAAGCAGACAAAGTGTGCTGATCGTGAAGAGAATATAGTACAAAGGAGGAAAGAGGGACTCCTCTATTTTTTACATTACATTGCAGTGTCCCGTCTCGCTTGTTGACGAAAAACAAGTTGCATGGAACCACGTGTGGCGCTTTGCCATGTGGCCTGAGACCGAGGAGCCGGGGTGCGTCGTAGGTCTCTTTTTTTTTTTTCCCTCTCTTGTTCAATTCGGGGAAAGTAAGCGAGTTGGACCGTCTTCGTTACGGAAACTTCGGTGCGTTGAAGCGAGGGAAATATTGCGGGAGGTGTAAAAAACGAGAGAGATAGAGATAGAGAGAAGGATGAGAAGGGGAATGGCGGTTTGGGTGGCGAGAGAGGAAGCAAAAAAAATCACCCATACCATTATACACTGGTTGACGATAACTCAACAGATACCGTAAATGGGATGGAAGGGACCTTGTGGATATTCGGCGAGAATGCCGACGAGGCGATGTAGGACGAGAGAGAAGAATACGGGAGTTTCCGTGTCCCAAGTGGCGGGCATCTTTTCGCCATATCTAGGTATCTAGAATGACACTTGCCATACCCCAGGTGAATCGGTGCAACTTGACAGCTGACTCCAGACGGGAGTGTCAGAAAAGTCAAGACATACGAGTAATGTGGAATGCAGAGTCATCAGGAAAAAGGGGAAAAGACGAAAACGACAGCAACGACAAAAACTGCTGACCCGGTTCTATGGGTACTCCCTTGGCATCTTTACGTTGTACGACGTATTCAGATTACAATATACTCGTATTGTGCGCAAAAAGTCACAGTGGCCGGCCATTGCGCGCGTGCCCCAGCCTGTAAGATACGGAGTACAGAGTGTGCGAGATATAGTTTGACAGATGATGTAGTCCTCTCTTACGTGCGACGACATGTCAGAAGCCTCTTTTTCCTGGCGTTATTCCACTTGAATTTGGGAAGCAATATATTCGTGGCAGCCGCGTGGCTGAGGCACCAAGATATGCGACGACGAGATTGTGCCTGTTGATCGCAGACGCCATTTTGATATTCTCGAATAATAGAATTGCAATGTCGCCGTAACAAGCGTTTGTCAAGACGTGGGAGTGCCGGGGGCCTACACGGCTCTTTGGGGTGATAACTCGGTGTACTATGATTGGCTGGATTCGTGTTAGAGATAGAACTTTGCCTAATCGGGTAACCGGGCGGAGACGGGTGCAAGGCAGGACGGGCAGCGTGGGGAGAGATTTAGGTTGATAGATACGGGATAAGATAGGCAATTGGCGAGGGCTAGAGCCAGGAAGAGCTAGGAAGAAAGCTAGGTAGTACCTAGGGGGGGCAAGTACTGAGCAGGTACCTGTCGAGGACCATGGAGGGCAGAATGGCCGGCAGATGTACATGGAAGTACAAATGGGCACACAGTAAGCTGCGCCCGCACAAAGTACCCACCTGTACCTCCCTGGCAGCCTTGGACCTCGAGCCAACTTGTTGCTGTATCAGTTTTGTATTTCTCATCTTTTTCATCTTCTCATCTTTTAGCGAATGGCCACTGCCGCAACGCTTGTTTCGGTGGCCGTGCGCCGGCGTCCCCACTGCCTCGCACGCCCCGAATACGTGCTTGCATCCTTCCTATCAAAGCGCACCCGGCTGGTTGGTAAAATGCCGCGATAGGTATGGCTGATGGCTGACGAGGCCCGATAGTGAGGCTTTGATACGGCCGTTGTGTTTTGTCGATTTTACAGCTCAACGGTAGTGAAAGTACGAGTATGTGTGTGATACGCGGTCGCGTCGACGACTCCGTAGGTCTAAGCGTTATAAGACAGGTTTCTTGAGGTTGTTGGTACTTTTTATAAAAACACCCGTGTCCCAGCTTTCTTTTTGAATTCGAATTCCAACATCTCCATCATCATCTGGTGTTTCATCCATCTTTACCCTTTTCTTTTGGGTTCTCACCTCTTTTTCTTTTTACTTTCCTCTCATTCCCCCCCACCTCACACACATCATGATGAAGACATCAGAACTCAAGGCCCGCTTCACCTCGCGGGCCGCCTGGGAGATTCCCCAGGAGCCCAGCGCCATTGCTCCTCCCGATGTGCGCACCAACCGCGACATGGACCCCACGCCTCCGGAGCAGCAGACCTGGTCGGTCTGGACCATCATTGCCTACTGGGCCACCGACACCATCAACCTGGGCACCTGGGAGGCCGCCTCGTCCATCCTGGCCGTTGGTCTCTCGTGGCGCGAGGCCATTCCCATCATGGTTGTCGGCAACCTGTGCATTGCCTTCCCCATGGTCTTTAACGGTGTGATCGGCGCGCGCCTGCACGTACCCTTCTCGGTCGTGACGGCGGCGTCGTTTGGCTACTACTTCCGGTACTTTTGCATCATCTCGCGCTGCGTGCTGTCCATGTTCTGGCTCGGCGTGCAGAGCTTCAACGGCGCCCAGTGCGTCACCGTCATGCTCTCGGCCCTCGCGCCCGGCTACGCCAACCTGACCAACCACCTGCCCGCGAGCGCCGGCGTCACCACCGTGCAGCTGCTGTCCTACTTCATCTTTTGGATCCTGCAGCTGCCGCTGCTGCTCATCCACCCGACCAAGCTGCGGCCCATCTTCTGGGTCAAGCTCGTCGCCGCCCCCGCGGCCGCCATTGCCACCATGGGCTGGGCCGTGCACAAGGCCGGCGGCGGCGGTGTCATCTTCCAGCAGCGCGCCCAGGTCCACGGCTCGCAGTACGCCTACCTGTGGCTGAGCTGCATGACCTCGATCACCGGCACCTGGGCCACCATGGCCTGCAACATCCCCGACTTTACGCGCTACTCCCGCTCCGTCCGCGGCCAGATCGTGCAGCTGCCCGCCCTGCCCATGCTCTACACCCTGTGCGGCCTGCTCGGCATCGTCACCACCTCGGCCGTCCAGGTCTTTGTCGGCTCCGACCTGTGGAACCCGCTCGACATTATTGCGCTGTGGCTCGAGAACGGCAGCGGCGGCCGCTGCGCTGCCTTTTTCGCCTCGCTCGCCTGGATGCTCGCCCAGATCGGCACCAACATCACCGGCAACTCCATCTCGGCCGCCAACGACCTGACCGTCCTGCTGCCCAAGTACATCAACATCCGCCGCGGCTGCTGGATCGCCGCCATTGTCGGCGGCTGGGCGTTTGTGCCCTGGAAGATTCTGTCGGCCGCCTCGACGTTCCTGGCGTTCATGAGCGGCTACTCCGTCTTCCTCGGCCCCATCGCCGGCATCATGCTCGCCGACTACTGGTTCGTCAAGCGCCAAAACATCGACATCCCCGCCCTTTACAACCCCCACGGCCGCTACCGCTTCACCTACGGCGTGCACTGGTGCGCGCTCGTCGCTTTCATTGTCCCCGTGGCGCCCCTGCTGCCTGGTCTGGCCGAGAGCATTAGCGGTGCCAAGGCCGTCCACGTCAGCGCCGGCATCACCAACCTCTACACCTTCAACTGGCTCTTTGGCTTTGTCGTCTCCATCGTCCTCTACACCGCTCTCTGCTGGATCTTCCCCACCAAGTCGACGCTGCTCGACGAGACCATCTGGGCGCCCGAGATGATGCCCGCCGTCGGCATGTCCCACGTCCTCAACGGCGTCCCGGCCACCGGCAGCGAGACCGACATCACGCCCGACGACCTGGAGAAGAAGGTCATGAAGGACGCTGCCTACCAGGTGTAATGGGTTTTGTGTTTTAGAATCTTTGTTTTTTTAGTTTTCAGCCTTTTGTATTTTGATACCCGATTGATGAGACATAATATATCTGTCTAGATTATTTCATGGAAAGTGCAAGTGAAACAGTGAAACAAGAAAGGATGAATGGCTGAAAAAAGCAAGACAACTCAATAAACCAAGACAGAACGAAGAAAAACAAAAACGCTCGCATATATCATAAAAGCCAACCACCACCTCAATCAGAATACATCCACTCGAGTCAGGTTGTACACCAGCATCTTGTCCAGTGCGCCACAGTACTCGGTGTGGTTACCCGAGCAGAGCGTGTTGCACTGCTTCTCGGGTGCGATCTTGCTGGGAGTCACGTTGTCTGTCTTGACGGCCGCCTTGGCCGTCGCGTTGCCACCATTGAGCTGGAGCACATGGCCGCACCAGCACTGGTCGCCGTGCGCCACACCGGCATACTTGTAGTCCCAGCACCGTGCCAGGCAGTTGGCCACCGTCGTGTTCTTGGTGTCCTTCTTGACAAGGTCCGTCAGCAGATGGCCCGCCGATGGTTCCGTGTAGCAGTCCATAATCGTGAAATTGACATTGCCGTGGTTGACCTCGGGCTTGGGAGGTGTCGACGACGAGGCAGCTGCCGATGACGAGGATGACGTAGAGGAGGAGGAGGAGGAGGAGGAGGAGGAGTGGATGGTGGTCGCGCGGTTGGCCGTGTGGATCGTGCTGGAGGAGGTTGAGGAAGACGAGGGAGAAGTGGGTGAAGACGAGGAGGAAGATGAAGACGTGGCGGATGATGAGCCTCGGGAGGATGAAGGAGTGCTGGATGCACTGGAAGACGAAGCGGAAGTAGAGGGAACCATGGAAGGTGTCGAAGAGGAGGTGGATGAGGAAGTGGAATGAGTCGACAATGGAGAAGAAGATGGCGTTGAAGAAGATATGGAAGAGGAAGCTGATGAAAGAGACAAAGAGTGTGCTGAAGAAGAGGCAGAAGAGGGAGCTGAAGATGAGGCCGAAGAGGGGATGGATGAGGGATTGGATGAGGAAATCGGCGAGCTCATTACAGACGATGAAACTGTCGACGAGGAGACGGAAGAAGAAGAGACGGAAGAAGAAGAGATGGAAGAAGAAGAGACGGAAGACGAGACGGAAGACGAGACGGAAGACGAGACGGAAGACGAGACGGATGATGCGGCCGACGACGCAGCAACAGACAACCTGGCAGGGCCGAATACAGGTGCTACCGATGCAGAAGAGGACGGCGCAGCGGAGGATGACACAATCGTTGACGAGACTCCCGTTGACGACGACGCCGACGACGCCGACACCTTAGCGCCCATAGAGTACACATTGAGAAGACTCGGTCCACCGCAGAGCTCGGCGACGCTACCGCCGCAGGGCATCGTGCACTGCGCCTCGGACTGCTCCGTGCTGCCCTCGCCGAGCTCGTCGCCGCAGTAGCACTGGGTCGAGTACTCGACGCCCATCACGGCATAGGCCGAGCCGTCGGGCTTGGCCGCGACGCAGTAGGCGGCGCACTGCTCCGTGGTCATGTCGGCGCTACTGAAAGAAGCGCCGGCGAGAGCGCGGCCAGCCGTGCCCTCGGTGAAGCAGCCAAGATACGTATAGCTATCCACGCTCTCCTGGGTGGCCGGCGGCCCTGCAGCTTTTCCCTTTTGCTGGTAGACGTTAAGACGGCTCGGGGCACCGCAGAGCTCGGAGTCGTCGCCGGCGCAGTAGGTCCAGCAGTCGGATTCGGGTGCCGCGGCGGCGCCGCCGGCGATCCAGTTGCCGCAGAAGCACTGGTCGCCGTACTCGACGCCGAAGAAGGCGTACGACCGGCAGTAGGCGGCGCACTCTTCGTAGGTCATCTGGTTATTGGTCTCGGACAGGTCGCCGAGGGCGCGTTCGGTGGTGCCCTCGGTGTAGCAGCCCTGGTAGATCCAGACGGCGGAGGAGTTGGACGCAGAAGAAACGGTGACGGTCGGTTTGGTCGTGTGGATGGGTGTGGTGGGTGTGGGCGTGGCCGTCCGCGTAGGGAATGTCGCGATGCTGGCAGAAGAATTGCCCGACGGCAGAGCAGTACTCGACATGGACCGCATAGACGAGGTGGACTGCCTGATATCGCCGACGACCTGGTAGACGTTGAGCAGCAGCGAGCCGCCGCAGAACTCGGTCGAGTTGCCGTTGCACGTCATGATGCAAGCACTGGCGGCCGCCTTGGTGCCGGCCGGGTTGATGGCGTTGCCGGCCCAGCACTCGCCGCCGTACTCGAGGCCGGCAAAGACGTAGCCGGCCAGCTTGGCGGCCGAGAGACACGAGTCGACCGTCTCGGTCTTGACGGTCAGCTGATTCTGGAAGAGACGGCCCTGGCCGGGTTCGTGGTAGCATCCAATGTAGGCATAGCCGTCGGCGCCGGGGTTGACCACGGGGCCCGATGTCGGGAGGGCGATGGAAGGGACAGATGAGCTGGCCGAAATGGAAGAGACAGAAGAGACAGAAGAGTTGGACGAGGGAAGAGTCAGAGAAAAAGACGACGTCGACGAGGCGGTCAAGGGGAGAGAACCGCTGCCGCGATGGTACAGATTCAAAAGAACCGGGCCGCCGCAGACTTCGGAGGCATTGTTGTTGCAGGGCATATTGCACGTCGCGAGGGAGACCTGCTCAGCATCGGCCGCCAGAGAGTTGCCGGCCCAGCATTCACCGCCGTACTCGACACCGGCAAAGGTGTAGCCCTGAGCGGCCGCCTCGGACAGACAGGCGTCGATCGTCTCGTTGGCCACGGTGAGCTGGTTGGTCAGAGCGCGACCGGCGTCGGGCTCGTGGTAGCAGCCGACGCTCTCGTAGCCAAACGCGCCGGGGTTGACAACAGGGCCGCCGGTGGGGGTGGGCGTGCTGCCGCCGTGGCCACCACTGCTGCTGGGCAGCGTGATCGTGCCGTTGGTGTGGTACATGTTGAGCAGCGACGGCCCGCCGCAAAACTCGGAGCCGTTGTTGTTGCAGACCATGCTGCAGCTCGACAGGGTCGTGTTGGCGCCCGCCAGCGAGTTGCCCGCCCAGCACTCGCCGCCGTACTCGAGACCCGCATAGAAGTAGCCCTGCCCGCCCGCGGCCTCGAGACAGTCGTCGACCGTCTGGACCGTGACGGCCAGCTGCTGCGGGAGGGCGCGGCCGCCGTCGGGCTCGCGATAGCAGCCGATGCTGCGGTAGCCAAAGGCGCCCGGGTTGACGACGGGGCCGGCGGGCGGGCCCGTGCTCGAGTTGGTGTTGGCGCCGTCGGTGGCCCAGAGGGAGATGAAGGCGAGGCCGGCGTCGGCACCCACGCCGTTGCCGCCGCAGAACTGGTTGACGTCGCCGGTGCAGGGGTAGTTGCAGTCCGCCTCGGGAACTTGTTGGACGGGGATGGTGTTGCCGCCCCAGCACTCCTGGTTGTACTGGGTGCCGCAGTAGGCGTAGCTGCCGGCGGCGCAGGCGGCGATGCACATGGCGGCGGTGTTGTTGCTGCTGGCGTAGAGCTGGTTGGTCAGCTGGCGGCCCGGGTTGTTCTCCTTGAAGCAGCCGACGTAGCGGTAGACGCCGAGCCCGTCGGCCTCGAGCGGCGGCGCCTGCTCCGCGACGGCCGTGCAGTCGAAGCCGATAAACTGCTTGTCCTGGACGGGGTCGTTGGTGTTGAGCGTCCACTGCGCGCTGCCCGAGTACGGGTCCGAGTTCCAGGGCTCCTTGGGCACGGCGCAGAACAGGTTGGCCGTGGCGCTCTGGCCGGCATCGAGGATGGTGCCCTCGGCCAGGTCGACCTGGTTGTTGGCGCCGATGATGCCGGCGACGCCAAACGGCGGCTTCGACACGGTCAGCGACAGCGGGACGGCATCGGCCGCGCCGTTGTTGGTGATGCGCATCAGCAGGTTGCGCGACGTGTTCTCGGTCACGTTGCCAAACGTAAAGTTGACGCCCTTGGTGTACTCGACCCAGCCCCTGCCGTCGGTCGTCTGGAACTCGATGAGACAGACGGGCCCCGTGCCCGCGTTGGCGTGCACGACAAACGACTGGCTGCCGCCGTCCGAGGCCGCCACGTTGACGTAGAGCGTGTAGTTGCCGCCCTCGGTCGGGTTGAAGATGATGTCGACGTTGGCGCCGTCGTTGGCAGCAATCGATGTCGGGATGCCCGAGAGCACAAAGGGGCCGACCTGGACGCCGTTGTCAACAGGGGTGCCGTCCGTAAAGGGGCCGCTGGCACTCTGTGTGGAGTATGTGACGCTCGAGATCGTGAGGGCCGAGCCGCCCTCGTTGGTGAAGAGGACGGGCTCCGTCACACCGCCGGGGTTGGCGCCGACGACGACGTTGGTAAACGTCAGCGAGGCGGGCGAGATATCGAGGAGGGCACCGGCGCTGACACCATCACCGGTGAGCAGCACCGACGCCGTCGATGCGTAGCCGGCCTCGCCGTTCTTGGTCGACACCGAGACGGACGCCGTCAGGTTGCCGATCGAGGCGGGCTTGAAGGTGGCCTTGAACGAAAACGAGCTGCCGGCCGTCAGAGCCGCGGGGAACGTGATGTCGGCCGTGTCGACGACAAAGTCCGGGTCGTTGATCTTGAGGGCCGTGATCGACGTGTCAATGACGGCCTTGCAGGTGACCGTCTTGGTGACCGCCGCATCGGCAATGTCGAGCTTGCCAAAGTCGACCGGGCTCGAGCAGTTGAGCGCCGGCGTGATGGGGGCGCCAAAACCATAGACAAAGCCCTGCGTGGTGCCCATGTACAGGATGCCGTCGCCAAAGACGGCGCGGGTGAACTTGGTGGTGCCGGGTACCTCGAAGCTGCGGATCTCGGTGAGCAGGCCGTTCTCGGGGACGGCGTTGTAGACGCGCAGGTTGTTGCCCTGCACGTCCGTCGTCCACACGAGACCCGTGCCCTCCTGGCCGTTGAGCGACGTCACGGTGCCGTGGCTGACGCCGAGGATGTACGCGTTGACCTCGGGGCTGTCGGCCACCTTGGTAAACGACGGCACGCCGCCAATGCACGAGAACTTGAAGACGTGCGACGCGAACTGGATCACGTTGATGTAGATGTAGCCGCCCTCAAGCGGGTAGACGCCGGCGCCGGCATAGACCGAGTTCTCGTTCTGGTAGACCTGGATCACGCGGTCGCCCGAGTCGGGCCCCGTGCGGTAGCCGCCGAGGTCGTCGAGGTTGAGAAAGTACGTCTTGCCGCTCTTGCCCGTGATGACGCCCATGCGGCTGATGCTGCCGCAGGAGAACTCGCTCGGCAGAATCTCGAGGGGCGACGTGCCCAGGTCCTTGTCGGCGCCGTCCAGGGCCTGCTTCTCCTGGGGCATGAAAAAGTCCACCACCGTCAGGGAGCCGTCGTCGTTGATCGTCATGTGCACGGCCGCCTCCTCGAGCGCCGTCGGGGGACTGCGGCCCTCGACGGGGACGGTGGCCAGCTGCGAGGCGTAGCCGTTGCCGGTGCCAAAGAACATGGACCCCTTGTCGTCCGAGGCCAGGCCGCCGCCCGACATCCACACGCCGCCGCCGGGCGTCTGGTTGTCGACGCCCTCGCCCTCCGTGGCAAAGTGCTCCACAACGGCGCCCGTCGTCTTGTCGAATCCCATGATCCAGCCGGTGAAATTGTACTGGACACAGTGGGACGCAAAGCCGGCATAGATGTACTGGCCCGAGTGCAGCAGAGCCGGGCGCTGGTGCTGGATGCCGCCGTTGAAGCTGCGGACGGGGTTGTTGCGCGCGACGATGCCCTCGAGGTTGACGGGGAAGTTGTCGCGCTCCGAGAGGTCGTTGACGTCAAGAGCGTGGAAGTAGTAGCGGCCGTTGGGCTTGCCCTGGGCGCCGTTGCCGCCGTCCTGGTCGGCATACGTCTTGGACGTGAGGTAGAGCGTGTCGGTGTCGTGGTCGATGACGCCCGTCGAGGTGACGCCGATGAGGGGGTTGATGTCGACGCAGCCGTCGAGGTCGGCCGTCAGAAAGGGAATGGCGAGGTTGCGCGACGCGAGGATCTCGCCCGTCTTGGCGTCGAGCTTGTAGACATTGTTCTGCGTCGTCGCAAAGTAGACATACTGCGTCGTGCCGCCCGACGGCGTGTAGACGAGCGGCTGCGAAAAGATCTGCTCGGCAGCGCCATTGTAATTGCCGGGAAGTGCCGTCTTGAACAGCTGCGCAAAGTCGTCGCTGCCGACAATGGCCGGGTCCATGTTGTGGTTCCTGGCATGGGACAGAAAAATTGTCAGGTGAGCTGTACCACCAGAGAAGAAACAGTCCTACAGTTGCAAAAGTAGGCGCCACTCACGTTTGATATCCAGAGCGCGAGTTGTCGCCGCCCCAAGTAATGGTGTCAGTCAGGCCAAGGCCGCTGGCAAGCGGCACCAGCACCGACAGAGCGGTGGTGATGAAGAGCGCCGCCATGGTTTCAGATGCCGCGCCGTCGTCGGCAGGAGGGTTGAGCAGGTGGACGACGATTGCGGGAGAGCGGTCGAGGCGAGTTGCGGTCGTGAGCAGATTATATCAGGGCCATCAGAAAGCTGGCAACGATAGCGAAATGGGGAATAAAAGGAGATATTCGTGGATAAATAATAATGGCAAGACGAAAAAAAAAAAAAAAAAAGCCTGGCGAGATGGAACAAGGAACACGAGATACGAGTCTGTAAATAATATGATGGACAGAACAGCCGTCGCATCTCGGTGCCAGTACTTTCAGGAACGGGACTTTTTTCAAAAAGAAGGAGCAATAAAATAAGAATAAAAAATAAACGAAAACACACGATGAGTAGGCACCCCTTCATACCGAGCACCAAACTCAATCCTGTATCTTACATGTACCTCAAGGTGCATGCACGAAGTAGGTAGCTGCAGGTGCCGGTGGCCTTGTCCCTCTTGGGATGTCTAGACCCGTCTTGGGGCACCTTGTCGAAAAAGAAAAGAAAATAAGAAGAGGTGGATGGGAAAAGAAAAGTAATAATCAATAAATAGAAAAAAAAGGACGAAAAGACCTAAAAAAGCAATATGCATGCAAGGTGGCTGCGTCCAAGACTGGTACGGATACCAGTGTGGAAGTGGAACGGCAGGAACGGAAAGCTGTCACTCTGCCAAGTGAGATGAAAAAAAAAACGGTAGGCAGAAAAAAAGACTGCATTTCTGAAAGTGCTTTTCTGTACAAGAAGCCCCCAAATGAGAGCAAAAAAGTACACAGGACCGGGTACCATGTCACCGTTTGCCAGAGAATACGAGCCGCCACAACGCCTCTCATATTCGAGTGGCTTGTCTCTGGCTTGTGCCCGTTTGATTCTCGACTGCTGTGATGGAAGCACAAGCTTGCGGCAAATTGCTCGTGGTCCATGACTTCGACTCGACTGCTTTGGCTGGTGTGCAGCGGTACATGTATCTCACAGCTGGCAGTGGCCGACAAAGCTTCAATAAAAATGCACGAGACGTGGGAAATATGGAAAATATGGAACCCCGTGGAGCGTGCACTAACACACTAACACGAGAGCAGACAAGGGGGGGCGGGAGCATGAGACAGGGGTCCTGTAGTCGTGCGGCGGGCAGGTCCAATAAGCTTGACTCGGTTCCTGGCGGGAGGTGAAAATGGGAAGCCCGTGCTCGTAGAGTGGGCCGAGCTGGCGGGAAGAAAAAAAGGAAAAAGGAAGAAGGAAAAAGGCAGAAACGAGAAAAGGAAACGAGAAACTCAAAAAAAAAAAAAGGGCGTGGTGGGTTATCATAGAGGGCTGGGCAGCTGAGAAGGTCTGAGTCGAGAAGCGGCAAAAGGAAGGCTTTGCAAAAAGAAATAACGGGAATAGGACAAAAAAGGAAGGAAGAAAAAGAAGATAGAACCAGAAGCAGCGTAAATTTTTTTTTCACGCTTTCTTCTTTGTGTGAGAGGCTGCTGGCGGTTTTCGTGGACCACAACGGTGGTAGGAAGTGTGAGCAAGAGAAAAAGTACAAAGTAACAAAGACAGGGCGAGACGAGAAAAAAAGGAAAAGAAAATAATAATACGTACTCGGCAGCCCAAAATAAGCTGGAAAGGACCGACGTGGCGTCCATGCAATGTTCCAATATATGCACAGCGGCATGCAACCGCGTGCATGTCGGGCGCAACCCACACAGGGCAGGCTGCCTCGTGTTTTTTGCTCAGGACCCAAACTGCACTCGCAGAATGGGCGGCATTGTCTCCGAGTCACTTTTTTGTCGATATCCATCCATGCTCCCATCAATGCTGCTGTCCGTCTTTTCTCTTTTTCATCATGTCGTCTTTTTGTCATCCCGTCGTCTGCCAGCGAGAGGCCCCCTGCTCGCTGGGAGTGGGGGCCGCGGAACATTTGTCGAAGCTCGAGGGGCCATGCCTACTCTGTATCCGTATTTTGTCGTTGATTCTCGTTGAACCATATCGGGGACTAGGATGTATTGACAAAGCACGGCGACAATGGCCAACGGTCACGGGGCGGCAGAAAAGGTCAGCTATTCATTTCACGGGAGATCCTTACTTGGCTGCATCATCGCCGGCGGGGGTTGGCAGCAATGTTTGAAGGAATAGCTCGTAGTGTGAGTGTGGCAGGACTTTGGTAAAACGCATTGGCGGCATCGTGAGAATGTAAAGACGTTGGTTTTGGAAACTCCATAGTTTGGGTGCATTTTTGAGCTAGACATGTGGACGTGGATGCCCCTTCCTGGGAACGAAGACCGTTCGACGCGTACCAAATAGGAAGCCACGACAGTTGCGCCTTCCCCAACCGCCACGTCTCCCTGCCATGGAGAGCATGTGGCGTGCCATGGCAGGAACGAATTGCGCCAACATGTTTCGTCTCGGCACGGAAGGCGCGATAACGGTGCATGGGGAAGGTGCGCTCGTGTGCACTTTTTTGGTCGTTCTCCCGTGCTGGGCGCCTTCCTTTTGCTATTTTCTATGACACTGGGCACGTTGGTTCCTTTGCAGGCTCTGGCTGCCAGTGGCGGTTAGAAGCATATTGTATCTTACGTTGACCACACACAGTCGCAGTTGGCAAGATCCAGCCTGGTACGGCTTGCATTTCCAAACAAAAGAGCCATATTGGCCATTGCTTACATTGTTGCGCAAATAGGAATCACGCCGCCTTGCTTACAACTCGCTATATCCGTGCCATTTCGTTCTCCAGACAAAACGAAAGTTATCGTTCCTTTATTTCGCCTCGTTTTACGTTGCGATGTCCTTTCAACGCCGTACCTTTTTCATTCTCTCCATTCCTCGTCCCATCTTTTTATTGGCGTTCTCGCCAATAGTTCAGCCTCAGCCGGCCATTTTCGCCCTTGAAACGGTCGACTATTGTCTGCTAGTTCAAATACGGCAATGAGAATATCACTGGGCTCTTTTAACCTGCGGTTCTTTTTTAAGCATCATTCTTTCATATGCCTTATTCTTTCGCTCTTCCCGCTGCCTATTTCTTTTCCCCTTATCCAGCCTTCCATATTTCTGATTGTTTTCTTTTTTTCTTTTTTTTTTGTGTCGCTGTCTCCCCTTTCCCATCCCTGCACTCGGTCAGGACCCGACGACGGCGAGCGCCACGCACATTTTCCAGCAAGAATGATTGGATGCAGGTAAGGAAGAGATCGAGCAGGGGTTGTGTATGTCTCCACGTAACAGGTACGGGTAGATCCAGACTAGGTCCAACGTTGGCCAATTTTTATTTTTTTTTCTACGAGTATATATTTTATTTATTTTATACGAGTAGGCGGGCCACAAATGGAACGTGCATACATCTTTGCGAAAACAAACGTTTACATGCAAGGCAGACAAACGGGACAGCAGGAATGATTGAGATGCTGACAAGTGGTGACAATTGTTGGCCGTTATTGACGAGTGATGAATGGACAGTCGTATTGAATGTCGAGTATCGGAAAAAATGCACATTGTTCGCGTCGGATATTGATCCTTTTTAGGATCATGGACGTACGTGTAAGGGAAAGGGAGAGGAGACGCTGGTTCGCCCTTTTGGCACAGGGACGCACCATGCAATGAATTATGCAAGGTGACTGTAAGCTCTCGCTGCAAGGACAGTGCATTACTCATTCCTCCTTTTACCAAAGTAAGGCCTTGATACGAGCCGATGGATGATGCGCTTCATGCATGTTTTCGGTTCGCTGCAGCTTGCTTTGCATCTTTTGTGGTACGCGTGGTACCGTGTGGTACTGCCCTTGCATTTACGAGGCTGTCAGAAAAAAATGCGTCCTCTGTGGCATTTTAGGTTCCGTTTAAATTTTGATTTTCGAATTTAGGTTTGCACTCAATAGCATTCTAGGATGTGGTGAAATATCCGCAAAACTCTGTAAAACAAGACCAAGATCAAAAACTCCCGCACCAAAAGAGAGACAAAAAAATCAAAAAGAAGACCAACAAACAAAATCCAAACAGAAATCAAATAACACCATCGTCCTCATCCACCACCTTCAGCCCGAGACGCCGTCGCTTTGGCGGAGTGTTGCGCGAAGAGGAAGACCTTGCACGCTTACTTCCCGCTCTTGGCGAAGGGGTCATGGGGGGCTGCTGGGCGGCAGGGGGCGTAAGCTGTTGCTGTTCTTGTTCTTCTTGTCCCTCTGGGCCCTCCTGGACTTCGGCGACCGGAGGCAGCGGTGTTGTACTCTTTCTTGTACGGCCCGGAGTCCTTGTACGGCTGGGAGACGCACCAAGAACATCAGGTGCAGACTGAAAGCTTTGAGCAACAGTGACAAAGGATTCCTGTAGTGGAAGAGGTTTGTTAGCAGGACAGTTCAGGATATCACTGGGACATTCACCGAGTTGCATGAAATAATAATGACTCACGTCGGCGTGCTGAGCAGACTGTGCTCGAACGAAGCCCGATGGGGTGTGGAAGGTCGCAGCAGGAGCGAGGTTGGTGGCCGGGCCGCGGGCCGGAGTAGAAGCCAGGACTTGGACGGGGGCAGGTGGCGGAGTCGAGGCCTGGGTAGACTCCGGAGCAGGGGCCGGAGCCGGGACCGGAGCTGGGGTAGGCGAGCCCTGTGTCGTTTGGGCAGCGGCAGCAGGCGGAGTCGAGTGGTTGTTGGCAGCATTGCTGGGCGTATTTCCGGGCACATGGATGGCGCCCGAAGCTCCATTGCCAGCGAGCTCATCCGAGGGGATGTTGTCGACGGGCGAGTCGGGCTGGGGCCGCAGGTAGCGGACATGGTCGAGATCGACTTCGTAGTCGCCGTGACCGGGCTTGAAGGTCATGTGGGGAGCACCGACGACGCGGCGCGGGGGCCACTGCTCGGGGACGCGGCTGTCGTTGGTCTTGGTCTCGACGATTTGCGCATCGACCATGGCGGAGCGGTGGCGCGCCGTGTGGACGCGGCCCTCGTGGCCCGGCAGCGAGGCGCCGGCGGCAAAGTTGCCCTGGTCCTCGGCGGCGAGGTTCATGGGCACCTGGAAGATGCGCTGGCCGGTGGCGCGGTCGACGACGTACTTTTCCACCCACTTTTCGTAGATGAGGAGAACGGGGTCGAACCAGTCCGATTTTTTCTCGTTGTGTGCCGTGTCGCGGGTCATGTTGGAGATCTTGGCAAAGGGATAGTCGGGGAAGATGCGCTCGTCGCTGATGCGCGTCCAGCCGCTGTCCATCTGCTCGATGGCGCGATGTCTGGCCATGAGGGCATTGCGGAAGGCTGCCTTGGTGGTGTCGACGGGCTCGTCGTTGTTGGCGGCCGACAGCTCGTTGATTAGCTCGTCGCGGGCGACGGCGTGTCGGGCGTACGTGGTCGCCTTGAGCTGCTTGCTCTCCTTCATGAGCTGCACGACGTCCTGGAAGTCGTGGACCTGCGCGGGAGGGTCGAACTCGCTGCGCTTCTCGCGAGGGTAGCCATGGTTGGGGAGATCCGCATCTGTCTGCTGTTGGCCGCTGTTTCCGCTGCCGTCGCCGTTGCCGTTGCCGTCTTGCTGTTTGGTAGACATCCTGACCTTTGGATCCTGCACGGAACCGCGGACATAGGCGGCATAGTGGCCATCATGCGCGCCCTCGCCATTGTGGGAGACGACGGCCGAGAGACGGTAGATGATCTTGGTGCCAGGGGCATAGACGTGCGGCTCGAGGTACTTGCTCATGTCGAGAAAGTCGGGAATATCCACGGGGTCGTGCACCTTGACGTCCTGTCTGTTCTCTTTCTGGACACGGTTGAGCTTGAGACCTAGGATCTCGGGCGCCGACTGCAGGCGACGCATCCGGCGCAAAAGCTCGGACTTTTTATGGCAGCGGTCACACCTTGTTCCGTCGGTGAACACATCAAAGTAGCTGCTTATGAGTTCTTCGAGGCTGTAATGCGACGGCGGCTCCGTGCCTGTCGTGCTGCGCTGACGGCCACGGCCGCCGGTGCCGCGGATGCTGTCGTTGGGCTGATGCCGCAGCAATTCCGGGTTCAAAGACAGCTCGATGGCCTTTTCGACGTCCACGATGGAGCGCATGCGCACGGGGCGCTTGCACTGCGTGCAGACGGTACGGTTGGTGATGCGGATGCCAAACATGGAATGGAAGCAGTCCTCGCTCTTGGCCGCACGGTACCGCGTCGGCGCGTCGTGCAGCTGCGCCTCCGCCATGCTGATCAGCCACGTGTAGAACTCGGAGGCATCCTCCTGCCGTTCCGACACAGTATAGACGCGTTCGTTGTCCATGATGCCCCGCGCAAACCAGCCCGGCAGAGCGCCGATGAAAGCGAGATTCGAGACGGCTTCATACGCTGCGGGAGAGTCGTTGAGGAGGTTCTTGTTGACGAGGATCTTGCCCGCCAGCGTCTCGGGGAGGTTGGCGTAGAGCAGGTTGCCATCCCGGTCGTACTTGCACGAGCGCCAAAACGGCGTCATGAGATGCTTGTACTCTTGACGTTCGCCTGCCGCCATCGGATGGTATCCGTCGTGCGATACGTAGGCCATGGCCAGGTGGTACAGGGTTGTCAGCACATGCATTGACACGTCCTCTGCCTGCCAGAAGGGTCTGATCGTGTCGCCGTGTACATGCATGAACGCCAGAAACCGCTCCGTGTTGAGCAGCGCCGCCACGACCGCATTGCGGTAACAGAGAAATTTGGGGTTCTTGAACCCACGCGGCAGCCTGCCCAGAGGACGCATCGGCGTCACCATGTCCATGCGCACCTTGTTGAGGAAGCTCGCCATCGGCCGGACCGGAGGGTCAAACGCCGGGCCCGCCGACGGCAGCACAAACTCCCGCGGGTACTCCGTCTGCAGCACATCCGCCACATCGCCACGACCGCCCTCCTGGCTGTCCGCATACCCGAGCGGCGCCAGCGAGTTGACCGCCATCGTCGCGGGGTCCGGAGGCATCGGCATCTCGCCGGGCGGGAACACTTTGTTCTCGATCATCCACCGCCGCGTGCGCTGCTCCGTCCTTCTCGCCCGCTCATCGCGATGAGGCTTGTACCGGTTGCGCGCCTTCTTGAGATTGTCCACAAGGTCCTGCGTGATCAGATGCTTGATCTTGTCGTCGTTGCGCGCCTTGTCCAGCGTTCGGTGCCACAGATCGCGGGGGTCGTGGTACGTCGACCGAGCCAGCTCCCGGCCAAAGCCGGGCCGCAGATCCTCAATCGTTTGGAACAAGCCCTTTTCTGCTTCGCGCTCTTGCTCTTCAGTGACGGGAGCAGCCAGCAGATCAGCGTTGGACTCGTGGATCTGAAAGTTGGCCGAGCCGACAATGTTGTTGCCGGGGCCGGCGGCGGCTGGATGGGCGACATTGTTGACGTTGTTGACGTTGCCGCCAGCAAGATTGTCTGCACTCTGAGAGCTGCGAGAGCTTTGAGAACTGGGAGTGTTGTGGACATTCGCCGCAGTCGAGGCGGCCGGAGGAGCATTCTCATCCTGGTACGCACTCCCACTGCCACTCGCAGCCAGTGCAGCCTGTTTAGCAGCTTCCTCACGGTCTTTCTTCTCCTTCATAGCCCTCTGTCTCTGAGTGAGCGGACGAGGAGCCGGGTCCTTGGCGGCAGCCTTGGCCTTGGGAGCAGCTTTGGGCTTGGGAGGCGCCTTGGGCTTGGGAGGAGCCTTGGGCTTGGCAGCGGCCTTCTTGCGGGGTGGCATGTTGAGAAAATAGGAGTAGAAAAAAAAGAAAATAAAAAGGGGGTTAAAAGAGACGGGTAAAGGAAACGTGGAGATGCTATGCTCTGCAAAGCTGGAAAGAGAATGTGAACAGAAAATAAAAAGATGGTGCTGGCAGTCTGTCAAAGACTGTCAGAGGGGAAAAAAGAACAGTGTTCAAAATAAAAAGGGTGAAGAGAGTCGAGTGTTGTCGATGCAAAAGCAAATCGAAATCGAAATCAAAACTTTTGAAAAGATGTCGTTCATTTTATAAAAATATAAAGCCATCGTTTTGCTCGATACAATGGTCAGTCTACAAACTATACACTCTCCAAGATTTCCATTTTTAGGATTCCTCTGTCAATGTGAGCCGCATTGGGAATTCAAAGAAACAAAGGGTCGTTGTTCGGCAACACCCTGCATCAAAGACCAATGACGGTCCACCAACATCAAAGAGCGTCTTTGCACTGCGCCCACCGCAACCGGCAGAATACATGAAATGGTTGTTCTTTCAAAGATCATAATGGTGATATCAGTGTCGATTTATTTTTTTGTGTTTTTTTTTTTTTTTTTTTTTTTTTTTTTCAAAGTAAAAAAAA